>CAUYSK010031958.1:0-19694 GCA_963575035.1 Avahi laniger
CCACAACTTCTTCCCATGGAGTCTCCTATAGTTTCTAGCACTTTTCCTTCCGACCCTCACTCGGTTTATGTTTGTCTGCCTGTTTATTTTTTTCACTTACTTCTAAAATCTCTCTTTCTTGCAGAGGCACTCTAGCTGGCAGTTTTTCTTGTCGGCCATCTTGCCCCTCCCAATTTTTTTTTTTTTTAATTTTAGACTTTCTGAGTGGGTGGTGATATCTCATTGTGGTTTTAATTTTCATTCTCCTAATTGCTAGTAATGCTAAGCATCTTTTCATATACTTATTTGCTGTTCATATATCCTCTTTAGTGAAATTCCTATTCATGTCCTTTGTCCATTTTCTAATTAGATCATCTGTTTTTTAGCTGTTTGACTTTTAGAGTTCTTTATATGTTCTAGCATTAGTCCTTTATCAGATTTGAGGTTTGCAAATATTTTCTCCAGTTCTGTAGCTTGTCTGTTTTGCTCTTAACAAAGTCTTTCATGAAGAGAAAATTTTTAATTTTGATGAAATACAACATTAACTTTTCACTTTATAGGTTATTTTTATTTCAAATCTAAGGACTCTTTTAATATGCCTAGATTCTGAATAGGACTATTATGAATATATCTCTTATGAACATTTATATACAAGTCTCTTTCTGAACTTATATTTTCAACATGAGTAAATACCTAGAAGTAGAATTGCTAGTTTGTGTGATAAGTGTATATAACTTCATAAAAAACTGCCCAACCAGATGGATGGTAACTGGATCATTCATTTATACATTACCACTAGCAATATATGAAAACTTCCATTGTCGTAGCCTTACCTACCATTATGCTTTTTTTTTTCTGATATTTTTTTATTTCAGCATATTATGGGGGTACAAATGTTTAGGTTACATATATTGCCTTTGCCTCACCTGAGTCAGAGCTTCAAGTCTGTGCATCCCCCAGACGGTGCACACCGCACCCATTAGGTATGTATACACCTTCCCCTCCTCCTCCCTCCAATCTGCCTGACACCCAATGAATATTATTACTATATGTGCACTTAAGTGTTGATCAGTTAATATCAACTTGATGGTGAGTGCATGTAGTGCTTGTTTTTCCATTCTTGGTATACTTCACTCAGTAGAATGGGCTCCAGCTCTATCCAGGATAATACAAGAGGCACTAGATCACCATTTTTTTGTGTGTGACTGAGTATATATATATATACTGCATTGTATATATATATATATATACACACACACATATATATATATATATATATATATATACTCCATTGTATATATGTACCACATTTTATTAATCCACTCAGGTACTGATGGGCACTTGGGTTGTTTCCACATCTTTGCAATTGTGAATTGTGCTGCTATAAACATTCTATTGCTGATGTCTTTTTTATAGAATGTCTTTTGTTCTTTTCGGTAGATGCCCAGTAATGGGATTGCTGGATCGAATGTCCTTCTACTTGCAGCTCTTTGAGGTATCTCCATATTACTTTCCACAGAGGTTGCACTAGTTTGCAGTCCCACCAACAGTGTACGAGTGTTCCTATCTCTCCGCATTCACGCCAACATTTATTTTTTTGGGACTTTTTAATAAAGGCCATTCTCATTGGAGATAAGTGATATCTCATTGTGGTTTTGATTTGCATTTCCCTGATGATTAGAGATGTTGTTTCTTGGCCATTAATCTATCTTCTTTTGAAAAGTTTCAGTTCATGTCCTTTACCCACTTTTTGATAGGGTTGTTTGATTTTTTTCTTGCTGATTTTCCTGAGTTCTAAATAGATTCTAGTTATCGGCCCTTATTGGATGTGTAACATGTGAATATTTTCTCCCATTCTGTAGGTTGTCTGTTTGCTCTTGTGATAGTTTCCCTGGCACTCATTAGGCTTTTTTATTTTAACCATTCTAATGGGTATGTAATGGGAATACATTTTGTTTTTAATTTACATTTCCTTAATAACTAATGATTTGAGACTCTTTTAATGTACTATTGGTCATTCATGTATCTTGTGTTGTAAAAGTATGATTCAATCTTTTGCCTATTTTTTAAAATTTGAGTTGATTGCTTTATTATTAATTTTTAATAGTTCTTTATATATACTTGATACAATTTCTTTGTATTGCAAATATTATCTGAAAGGGTGCGTCCTTTCATTCATAATGGTATCTTTTAAAAAACGTAAGTTTTAAGCCTGATTATGTAAAATATGTCAAATTTTTCTTTATAATTTGTGAATGTTGTGTCCTATTTAATACATCTTTGTCTGTCCCAAGGTTGCAATAATTTCTTCTATGTTTTCTTAAAGACACTTTATAAATTTAAATTTTATATTTATATCTATGATTCATTCTGAATTTGTATTTGGTATGAAATAAGAGAAAATATTTTTTTCATGTGAGTATCTGGTTGTTCTAGCATCATTTATTGAATAATCTTTCTGAATTACCTTGGTGCCTTTGTTGAAAATTAATTGGCCATATTTAAGTCCAGAAAAAGCCTTTGGCCAAAAACAGCACTAATTTGTGATAAAAATGCCTGGTGAATAAAAGAGAACCTTGTATGATAATTATTTTAATAATGTAGTCTTTGCAGTTTTTTTTAAAATAAATACTTGCATGGTATATAATTTCCATCCATTTATTTTACTTACCTGTATCTTTATATTAAAATGGCTTTCTTGTAGATGGCAGATAGTTTGATACTGTTTTTTTACAGAATCTAGTTATTTCTATCTTTTTATTGGAATGTTTAAATCATTAACATTTTAGTTAATTATTGATAAGCTTGAGTTCAAATCTACCATCTTGTTATTATTTCCTATATGCCCATGGTACTTTGTCCCTCATTTTCTTATTTTTTTATTTCTTTTGGGTTAATTATGTAGATTTTAAGTATTTTATTTTATCATCTCATTATTACCTGGCTAGCATAGCTTCTGACGGGAAACTCGTGATTATTCTTCTGTGTCTCTATATGGAATTTGTCAGCTATTTTTAAGGCAAAAAAAAAAAGAAGCATTGATTTTTCAGCAGTTTTGATTATGATGTTTCTTTGTGTTTAAACTACATCAGGTTCATATGATTCTTGAATATATGGGTTTATTGTTTTCATCAAATTGGGAAATTTTCAGCCATTATAATTTCAAATTTTTATGTATCCCCATTTATACATATGTTATGTTGCTTAAGGTTGCCCCATGGGTCACTAAAGATCTGTTTGTTGTTATTTCTTTTTTCTTCATATGATTCAGTTTAGATTGTTTTACTGCTGTATAGATTCAAATTAACAGATCTTATTTTTTTGCTTTTGCTTTTTTGAAGTTCCTAATCTTCTTATAATTTGATCATGTGACTTTTTCATTTAGATAATGCATTTTTTATCTCAAAGTCTCATTTAGCTCTTTTTACATATTTCATTTCTCTTCTCATTATGTTCATGTTTTTCTTTAAATCCTTGAACATATTTAGGATGTGTATAATAGTGACTTTACATTCGTCACATGTTAATTCTATCATATCTGTCATTTCTGAAACTATTTTTATTGATTTTTTTTCTCATTATAGATCATATTTTCCTTCTCATCTCTAATATTTTTATCAGATTTTGGATATTGTGAATTTTACATTATTGAGTACTGAGGATTATTATCCTCAAGAAAAATAATTCCCAACCATAAAAAGTAATCTAACACACTTTGAGAATAATAATCCTTTTAAAGTCTTGTTTCTTTATCTCCATAGAGGCATGTTTAAAGTAGACTTCACTCTAGCTTAATCCTACTGCTTAAGTATGATTGGGCTCTATTGAATCCACCAGACATTCAAAAATTATTCTCCATTCTGACTGGTTTGAACTCAAATATTCCCCAGTCCTGTGTGGTTCTGGTAATTTTTCTGTTTTCATTTTTTCAGTTGTTCTTTGCCCAGGCTCACAAACTTTCACCTTTTGCATATGCAGTTTATTATACAGTAATAGATTATAGGAAACTCCATGCAAATTTCTGCAACATTTCTATTTATGGTTTCTTCTCTATTATTCTTCCCCACAATTTACAGCTTCCTTGACCTCTTCAAACTTTGACTGTTATCTTTTCAATTCAATGAGAATAAAAGACCTTCATGTTTTGCTTTTGATTCTCCTCACTGAACGGGAAAATTTCTCCAGGTTAAATCTGAGGCTATGTTAATGCTTATGTTGTTTGTGTCCCCTCTATCAGGGATTGAAGTCCTAGGCTACCTAGTGTCCAATGTCAAAAATACATTTGATTATAATATTTTGCCCAATTTAGTAGTTGCTTATAGAGGAAGCAAGTCCCAGTTACTCAATCATAGCTGGACATCATGTCTATTTTATAATGTCATTTTCAGCAGAGTGAAGGGTGAATTGGAGCCCAAAGAAGCCAGCAATGGAGATAACAAGGTAGAAAAGTCTGTGGTAGTGTGTTGAAGAAAGAAAATAAGCATTTGAATCAGCAGCATCAGTGAGAATAGGGAGAAGCAAATAATGTCGAGACAATTTCAAAGAGAAATTAAGATTTTTGTAGAAAGAATATTATCAGTAACTTCTAAAAACCTTGATATTTGCAATCACCTGATTTCTTCCAATTAAGTATAATTCTTGTGTATGTACATATGCAAATAAAATATAAATACACACATTTAAAATACATGTTTTATCATCTGTTTCATAACATATTTTATGTCATAATAATCTGTGACTAAGGCAATAACTACACTTTAAAATAAAAAGATCCTAGAAAGAAAGAACTGTATCTATTTAATATTCCTTGTAGAAGGACTTTTTGTAGACTTTCTTTATATATCTGCATAGAATAAAATAATTTATTCCTAGATAATTAGAGTCATTCTAAATTATTAGCATGGGTAGGGGAAAACAGTGATACAAATAATGGAAAGGAATAGATGATTCAGCCAGTTTTTATGATTTGTTTTTTTTTTTGAAAATTATATTAATATTTATTTACATAACTTTTAAGTTTTTGGAAGTGTTTCCATAGATATTCTTTCACTCGATGTAATCGACATTTTTTTTTCTTTTTTTTTTTATTTCAGGATATTGTGAGGGTACAAACATTATGGTTACACTTTATGTCTTTGCCTCACCCAAGTGCGGGTTAAAGGCATGCCCTTCCTCCCTATAGTGCTCCCCATGTCCTTTAATTGCAGATTTACCCCCCCAAATCTCCCTAATCCCTGGAGAGTATTTCTGCCATGTGATCACCCTAGCGTTGATCAGTTAGTACCAATTTGATGGCGAGTACAAGTGGAGCCCATTCTTCCGCTCTTGTGGTGCCTCACTTTGGATAATGGACTTAAGTTTAATCCAGGAAACTATAAGAGGTTCTAGATCACTGTTGTTTCTTATGAATGAGTAATATTCCATTGTAAACATATACCAAATTTTAATAATCCACTCATGGATTGACGGGCACCTGTGTTGTTTCCACATCTGTGAAAGCTTGGTATGATTTTATTGGTGATATTGTTATCCTTCTAATTATTTTTTACTTAATTCATATTCCCTGCACATACATCAGGTTAAATTAAATATCTTAATTTAATTAATCATGACATTAATCATGGCATTATTGAGTATGTGAAATGATAATATTTTGATAATACGTATTATACATGTGAATGTGTGGGTGCATGTGTATGTACACATACACATTAGTGAAAGAAGCGACACATGCAAAAAGCCAAATCACTACAAGTATGTTAGAGCTATGGTCCAGTTATGTTAAAATGCTACAGGGGCCAAAAATAAAGAAAATATTACCTTCATAATAGCCTGGTATTTGAGCTGGCCCTCAAGGAACTACAGTGGAAAAAATGTAGAGAAAGTGCAATTCCAGGTAGAGAGAGGAAAGTATATGAGAAAGATTGTCCTGGAAATATATTATGCTTTGTTGTGTTCATTGCCTTTTGCTGCATCTTTGTCAATGTGGATTTTCAGAACATTTTTCTACCAGTTTGAGACCAATGAGACAGACACTTAGAGAGCCCTGAAATTGCATTAGGAGCCGACATTTTAAAATAAAAATCTTTAGAAACTGCTTCATTAAAAATGCAAGAATAATTAAATGCATTAGATGAATAATTATCATAATCATCATTATTATAATTAACATTTATTAAACACTTACTATGTGGTAGGTACTGTTCTAAAGGCTTTGCATATAATTCGTTCATTTAATTTTCGCAATCTTCCAGCAGAAAAAAAACGTAAGAAAGAAAAAGAGAGAGAGAGAGAGACAAAGTGGAGTAGGGGGAGGAAGGAAGGGAGAAAAGAACAGGAACGAAGGAAGAAAAGAAAACAGACGGGCACTTCTGCAGCCAATAGCCATTATTGATTCTTTTTGCCCACCTGGCCTAATGTTCTCAGCTGGAAAGTGAATGAAAATGGAGCAGAACAAGATCACACACACACACTCATATACAGACACCTTCACGAGCCCACATACATAAACACATGTGTACATGTAGACACTCCACTGTAGTGGGGCTGTATAACACCACCCAGATCCTCCACCACCTTTGTCCACTAAGATGTGAGTTCTGTTGGGGAAAGGAATGTGTGTCTGTTTAATTTACTGCTTTATTTCCAGAGATTAGACCAGTGTCTGGTATTATAATATATATATATTAAATATTTGTTGACTGTAGGAATATATTATACATAAAATATTAAGTGTATTTTCCCAATAAGCCCATTTTCATTTCACTATAAGAAATACCAAAGAAGTATCACTTAATGTGTTTTCAAAAAGCAACATGTGTATCATGATAGGTCAACATGCAACATCCCTTGGTAAATCTCTTAAAGCATAAAATATACAAATATGAGCAAATTGGATACTGGCAAAAATATTCTCCATGGCATTTAAAGATATTTTATTTTATAATAGTAAATATGCAAAATGGTATTAATTAACCACAGAAAGAAAATTATAAAATTCCTATGTCTCTTTCAAGTATTGACCTTATAATATTACTAGAAGTTTCAAAAATAGAAGATCACTTCTAAAGGCAAGAAACCACTATTTCTTTTTTGCTTTTTTACAGAGAGAGGTGAAGAGAAAAGGAGTATCTTTGCAGAAGGAATGACTACACTTTTTCAAATTGGGAAAAAGGTAGATGAAAATGGACAAATTAATAGCAGATTGTTAGTTCCTACAAATATTTTTTTATATCTTTCTGGCTTCAAAATAAATCAATATGTAAAAATAGGAAGTTTACTATGTTGTGCTCTTTAAAGTAGTTTTGCTTACCTGGTTCCAAGAATATACTTGGATAGGATTAGCTGTACTGTTCTTATGTATGTTGTTTTCTAGTAGGCATTTTTAGAAGCCATTGGTTTCACTCACCTGGCTGCCACTTTGCTTATAATTTTCTCCTAAAAGTATTTTGAATTTTTAAGTACTTCAGTGTTAAGTTTTTTGAGCAAAAACTATTCTGAATATTAATAACCAGAAGCATTTATCAAGTACTTTTCTACACTGGCACTAGGTATGGTATCATAAAAAATAAGATATAAACAAATAAAGGTTGTTTATAAGTACCAGAAAGATTATTTTTCTGGAACAAAATGTAGGTGCCATTATTTGAAATCAAAATAGTCAATCTGATAGCCTTACATAGATGAAACTTCGGAGATATTGAAATCATTATCACTAATTTCATCATTTTCATTTTTAAAGCTGTAGCCAAGGTTAATCCACAAAAAGAGAAAGTCATGGAAATTTTTCCTTTTCCTTTTTACTTTTTTATAGTGAGAAGTTATTTTATTTACTAAACTGTGCCAATGGCCTCTCATAGGACTTCTGATGCCTCAAGCTTAGAAGGATTTCCAAAGACTCGAAGCTTCTTTCTCTGAAATGGCAATCTCAAACAGTCTACAGTGGTCTTACTAAATCCGAAATGATTTTTACCCTGTTGACAGATATAATTAGAGTCTAAAGCCCAGCAGGCATAGTCAGAAAATAATGAATTCATGGTGAGACTAATCAAATACTACTAGCATTCTCTTTTTTTCTGCTTCATCATCAAAACTAAGAACAGGAAAATAAAAACATGAGTAAAAAATGACCTTTCCGGAGTCCAGAATGAAAATGTCCTTTTGACTTCTTCCGTAATGAAATCCAAATGCAATGTGAAAAGAATAAATGGATCACTCAGCATATTGGTTTAATCCATTTTAGAAATGAAGGTCTTGCTCTCATGCAGGGTGAAAGAACTGGTCCCCAACCATTTCAATCAGAACTCTTGGTAAAACCAATCAACCACACACAAAATAATGGACATGTCAGACATTTCCCTGCTCAGCTGCTCATGGCTTTTACAAATGAAACACAGCTAACAACGTCAACCAAGAGTGGATATTCTGGTGCTGCTGTTGGTACATTCGTGGAGTTTTACTTTGGAATATTTCCCCAACTCCAGAATGTCCTTGTACCGGTGGCCATCTCATCATACTCCCATTAGTTAAATCATCTGCTTAAACTTTATAAATTTAACTCTGGAACATTCACCTAGTTATTAATAAAGCCTCACAGAATCAAAATTATGGAAGATTAGAGCTGAAAAAGATCTTAGAGGACATACTATACAGTGATTTCAAGTTCTGATCTACTGATATATGGGGAGGCTTCTGGAAACCCATGCTCTTGAATCAGTAAAAGCATTTTATTTCATGTGGTTTACATCTGGATATGACATACAGTATAAGATTCCCTTTGAGGATGAGTTATGCCCTACACCAAAGTATGAAATCCATTCATCTGATTCAACCATTTTATATTACGGATGGGAAAAGTGAGGCCCTTACCTGTTCAGTGACTAGGACTTGCAAGGGGCCAATTAGTAGCCAGTTAGTGTGACTCTGTTATATTGTTCCTGATTTGCAAAAGATAAAAACTCAAGTCAAACAGGCTTAAAAGAGGAAGGAAATTTGGTTGACATAGAAATGAAAGACTCAAGAATAATTTCAAATAAAGCTGGATGCAGATGCCCAAAAATGACATGAATGTCTAAAGAGGCAATTTGAGATTTATATTTCATCAGCCTCAAGTTTAGCGGGAAGAGAACTTCTGTTTCAGAAGAGTTTCATCACATTTGAGCCAATATTAAGCCTTACTGGCTTGAATCACAACACTGAACCATTCGTTGTGTCCACGATGATGGAATATGCAGATTAATCAAGCTTAGGTCATATGCCTAGCCCTTGAGCACAAGGTAGTGTGAGCCCACTTGAAGCACATAGATGCACTATAGAGGAAGGGTGGTTTTCCTAATGAAAATTGAGGCTCCTTTCTACTCCAAAAGAAGTGGCAGTGGTTGTTAGAAGAAAAGCATGAAATGTGCACTGCCCTTAGTCACCTGACTCCTTGTCCAGAACTTCTCCACTAAGCCACTCTCCATTCTTAAAGTAGGGTTGAAGTGGCACACTCTAATAAAGAGCAGAAATGGTAACAGGCAAATACAAGAAGCAATCAAACAACTTCCTTCTTCTTTTTCCATTCATTGCTCTTGAGAAAAAAACCTTCTGCATTCCAAGTGCCTTCAGGATGCTGGATGCCACCTGCTATAAGAAAGGCAGCCAATGAATTAATTTCCTTTCTACAATGAGCCCTAACTTCTTCCTGGAGTCAGCTACTCTCTAGACATACAGTTCACACCTCTATTAAATCATTTGCAATCTGACTCCACAATTTGTCTGATCTGTGTACACCTGTGCTCCTCAAGGCACTCATTCTTATATTTATCTCTATACCTTAACACTTGCCACAGCATTTGGCACATTCCAAATGCTAAATAAATGTGTATTATTGTCACAGTAATGATTTAAGTCAGCCTTCCCAAAATGAGTTCCCAGAACACAATCCCGTCAAATGTTCCACCAATAAAGCCCTCTTAGAAACTCATGTATGATTGGCATGTTAGCCTATCAAATGCTCTGACATGTCTTGGGTTGAAAAATTATTTGATTTTGTTTATATTTGTTTGCACTATTCATAATTTGTTTTAACTTAAATACTAATATCCAATGAGATAAATATTCCAATGGAAGAGAACTAAGGAAACACTGATTTTTTTCCATCTTTTGGGGGGTGATAGTTTGTTTTGCAGCAGCAATTTGCAAAAGATAGCATCTAGCTGAAGAAAATAGCCCTCTCACTCACTCAGCTGAGCCTCTATTTGCTGGGTGCCTACTCTATGACAGGCAGGGTTCCTGCCTTCTAAGGGTCTATGATCTATTAAATGGAAACAGGCAGGTACGTTTTGAAAAATGCAATAAAATTTTAAAATGTACTTCATCAAAAATGAATCAAAGATATAATGAAGGTACAAATTGAACACAATTTAAATAATGCTAAGTCATCCTATTCTTATTAGAATCTCAGAAATTTCCTGGGCAAAACAGACTAGGGTGATGGCTGACACAATGGATTTGGGTATCAGAAACCAAGTGATTGGAAGACTCAGAAATTTTGAGTCTGAGCAGGAACAGAAAATAATCTGACTTTTTGAATATTATGATTGCTTGATGCCCCTTATCTTTCCTTGCGATGCCCACACAGTTTCCAGGCGCCAATTGATCTCTGGGCCTCCACTGTAGAGTTCTGAGGTTTCAGGGAATAGTGCAAAGTTTCATTTGCAGGGCAGAAAGAGGGAAAAGAAATAGAGGCTAGCATGAATTTTCAGGGTCAATATGCGCAAAATTTCTCATTGAATATGTGGGAAATGGTATCTGTATTTCCTTTCTTGCCTTCTTTCCTTCCTTTCTCTTTCTCTCTCACTCTCTTTCTCTCTCCTCCTCTTCCTTCCTTCATTTTTCTCTTTTTTTTCTTTCTCTCTTTCTTTCAGTAGAAACTGGAAACCTCCTATAAACATTTCTGAGTTGAAAATGTAGTACAGATTTGGTTTACAAAATATTTTAATATGGTGTAAAAGATTTCACCAAACCATGCGCGCTCACACAGGTGTGTTATGTGTGTATGTGTTTGTGTGTGTTGTGCATAGTTAAAGCAATGAAATAAGTAAGTGATCTGCTGATTCTTCAGTCAAAATAATTTAAGGCTTTTTTAAGTGAATTTAGTGCTTTCACTCTAAACCATTTCCTAAGTGCTTACTCCGAACCAGAGGCGCTGTGCCAAGCACTGGAGCTACAAACAGAATGACAGACACAATGTCGGCCCCAGGCACAGTCCACAGCTCACAGTCAGGCGGGAGAGACCCACCACCATAACATAATAACTTAGTAATGTCTAGAAACATAAATAACTGCAAACCTGGGGTGAGTCAAGAATACCTCAAAAAAATGAAGGATATTGAGGCTAAATTTTGAACTATAAAGAATAGTTTAAGAATTTGAAATTTATAGAGGATTCATCTTTGATAGTAACTGTGAGAAACTTGATTTCATTCCTTTCGACATAGTCACTGTAACATGAATCTTTGCTTTGCTTCTCACTCCTTCGTAAATTTGTTTGATTTCCTTGCATTCCCGTGTCACCACAGGAACTGCTCTGTGTTGGCGTTATTGGCAGGCTTGTCTGTCTTGGGCATTTACTTTATTTCATTCTATTTTGACTTCACTTTTCTTGAACACCATGTGGCTCCAATAAACAAATGCGACTCCTTAAGTGTTTCTGACAGGTTTGGCATGATTAAATCAACTTATGGAAATGCTTTAAGACAAGTTGTATGCTTTTCTCTGAACAAGTAGGCTTTATAGGCTTTGTAGGCTTTATAAGTTGAGCAAGAGAATGTTGTGAAAAGAAGGCCTAATGTAAGACTGGGTTTAGTTTACTCTAAGGGAAAATGTATATCAAGAAAATGGCAATAATTTTTTAAAACCTACCAAGTAATTATATTGAGCATCTGATGCATATAAGTTAATGAAGCCTTAATAAATTTTAATTGCATAATTACTACATTCTTATTTCATAATTTAAAAAACAAGTAAACAAAAAGAATGAGGAAACTTAAAAATTATTATAGTGTCAATGCCCAGAGATAACCATGATTACATTTTGGAGAATTTTTTTTACAGAATTTCTGCACATTTACTCACATATATTTTTAACAAAAATGAGTTCATATTATAAAAACTATTTTGTGAACTATTTTTCCCTTTAGTAATTGAACATTTTTCTCTATCTATCTATATATTGCTATCATTTAAAACATTTGAGTTAGTTATCTAAAAGTTACACTATTATTTACTAATTCAGGATTTTACAATTATTAGCCACACTTCAACAAAGAGTATGGCAACGCTTTTACATATAATTTTAATTACTTGAAATAAATGCCTAATATAATTGCTCAGTCAAGGTACACATGCATTTGTAAGAACTTTTGAGCCACAGTGTCTAATTCTTCTTCAGAAAAATTTTGTTAGTTGTAAACACCATCAATAGGATATAATAATGGTGTCCATTTCTTTTTACTTTTGCCAACAATGAACTTTAGTTGTTTTGTTGGCAATTTGTCTATCTGACAGGTAACAATGACATTTATTGTTCTAATTTGCATTTCTTTGATTATTAGTAAAGTTGGATAGATTTGTTCATTTGCTTTTTAGTTTATTAGTTATAGTTTTTTCTCTGTGGGTTATCTATTTAGATTCTTTGGAAATGTCTGTGAAAAGTTTTGTGCTTTTAAAGGAGTTATGAGCTTTATAAATTTCACCAATAAAACATTGTGCTGAAAGGGTTAAGTAATCATGTTCACATATAACTTTTTTTACATAAGATACTAAGTGAGACCATTTGAGTATTTTTTTTTTTCCTTATTGCTTCCTGAGCTGCCACTGGGAGGTAAGAAGACAAAAGGGTGTTTTCTTTCCTCTCTATTTCCTTGACATTCCTTGACACTCAAAATCTAAGTTTTGAAACTTAAAGGTCAGTTATTTGGTAAAATGCCCTCAATTTGGATTCGTCTGAATTTTCCTTACAGTTAGACTCAGGACTCAGGTTATGCAACTTTGGCAGGAATATCATAGACATGGTGCATCGTATCAGGTGGTAGGTAGCTGCGAGTTGTCCCATTACTGATGATGCTAACTTGATTAAGGCTGTTGTCTTCCAGGGTTTTTCACTGTAAAATTATCCCTTTGTGATTAACAAGTGTTTGGTGATGAAGTATTTTGATACTATGTGAATATTATGTTCATCATCAAAATGTTTTATTTTATTTATTTGTGACCATATGGACTCATGGATCTCTATTTTATTCAAGAGGTATGCTCAATTATTATCTTTATTTAATTCTCAGATTGTTCTAGATTAACCACAGGGTACCCCTTAACCTTGCTATGATTCCCCTAGCATATTTTGAACATTTCCTTACTTTCTTTGACAATAAGATGTTCCTAGCTCACCTTGTACTTTCCTTGCCCCAATTTGGAATTAGCCATTCTTCAAAGAGCCCCGATTCCTTCTGGTGGAAGACAAGATCTGGGGAGCTAGGTGTGCTCAATGCTATTGGTGTGTTGCTATCAGACTCTCCCATTGGACAGAAAGGGGAGATACACATAGAACACACACACAATATACAGACATAAAAACATTTACATCCATATGTATTTCCATATCTGTGTATGTACATTGAAAACCACAAGTTCACACTGATACCTCTAATTCCAGTCCAACACCATAAAATGTATTCCAGTTTTCTCCCTTTCCATATTTGCAACTCTCTTTTCCGATACTGAGAAATTTGCTCCTATTATCCTGATATATTTACTGGTCATATCCAACCCTGTGTGTAACCCATCTCCCGTAGTTACTTCCATCCCCTCATGTGGATGCCCTCATCACCTTGCTCCAGGTATTACTGAACTCAAGCTCCAACACCTGCCACTGGATGCCCACCCACACAAGTGCCCCCATCAGCCTGCTGAGACTTTGACACCCCACGCAGCCTTCCCCACTTGAGGGACATTCTTCTCACCATTCTCAAGTTTCAATACCGCATGGGAGCTGCCCTTCCTATAGATGACCTCATTGCCTTACTTGAGCTTTAACCTCCAACGGGGTTGCCTTTTCACCCAACTAAGGGGAGAACAGCTTGGGCTGGGCCACTGTCCACAAGGAAGCCCTCTTCACCTGACTTGGACTGCACATCCTGGACCAGGTAGCCCCTCACCAGGACATCCCGCCTTTCTCATCAGCCTCTAGCACCCTGACAGCTGAGAGGAGTTCTGACATCCTCACTGGGCTGCCTTCCTACACAACTTCTCCCTTCCCTCTGCACATTCTTCAGCACCCTGCACTGGGCCCCCACCTCCCAGCATGGATACTCTCTTTACACTGGTTAGGTCCCCTCTACCCCTCTCAGGTATGGACACCCATCTTGCCTTATCCCTCCTAATTGCTTTTGGGCTAAAATTGTTCAAGGAAAAATGAAAAAGAAGGAAAAAGAGAGGAGAAAAAGAAAAGGAAGAGGAATAATGGCATTTTAATGAAAGTGAATTTATAGATTCTTATCCTGATGTTTTATCATTTATAAATGAACCTTCCCTTCACAGTGTAAATGTTGTTAATGTCATTAATCAAAAACCAAATTATGTTTTTTTCTTTTTTTAAAAAATAAGGTAGTTAAATACTGAGAATGATCAAACTTTATATTCGCTGGTGGGCGGGGCGGGTGGGGAGGGACTCTGAAGGATTCATCTGTGCTGGACAAGTAGATTACATCAGAAATAAATAGTTTGTGCCTGGAGCCAATTTAGTAGATTTTTCCAATTCTAAGAAGTTTCTATATTATGTAAGTATTCATATTTCTTAGCCTTTTTCTGGGTCATTGCTCCTTTTTGAGAATCTAATGAAAACTATAGCTGTTTTCAGAAAAATGTGCACACTGACTCACACACAAACACACACAGAATATTTGCATTCAAATTCATTGCATTCACATTCTTCTCTATAGAGTATTTGACCTCCAGGTTAAGGACAGAAATGAGTCTTTCAATAATGTCAATGTTTGCCTACATGAACTTAACACTAGCACCCAATCTGCAACCAGACCAACTTAGACTTGAGAACAAGCTCTGCCACTCACTTAATTTATAACTTTGGCCTTAACTTCTCTAAGTCTTACTTATAAAATGGAGATAATAGTTACCTCCCAGCTATTGTGAATGTTTTAGTTTATGTAGAAAACAGTGCCATACTCATAATGGTTGCTTAGTATGAGTTAATTTTTTTAATGTGACTATTTGGAACCATCTGAATACTTTACAGGATGCTTCAGCTTGTCACCAGATGCTTAGTGCCACCCTGGATGAGAGATTTTGAAAGTCCAAGATCATTCAGTTCCTATCTTGTTGGTCTTTGTGAAATGATATTTTTGTAGCAACAATTCTTGAGCAGAAAAAGAACCAATACTGGTAAATATGTGTTGACTTTTCCATTAAAATCAGAAATTCCAATCTACATGCCATGCCTTCAAAAGTCCTCTACGAGAACAAGTGCGTGTCAGGGAAGTTACAAAAAGTGGCAAAGACTGTAGGAATTCTTCTAATAGTGGCAGTTCTTCTTGGTTCCGAATCATTGCTTCAGGAAAGGAATGTGGGCCCAGGTTACCAGATTGTAGAAGTCTTTCAGAGAAGACAGAAATTTGAGTTTAATATAAGAAATTTTCTAATTTTAGCACATTGCATGGTCTATCAGTTTTCAACCTCTGCTGTAAATAGAGCCATGCCTATATGTATGTATGTCAATAATGGTCTACGGTTTTTTTGTTGTTATTGTTGTGGGTTTTTTTGTTTTTTCTTTTTTTTTTTTTTTTTTTTTGAGACAAGGTCTTGCTCTGTCTGCCCAGTTAGAGTGCAGTGGCATCATAATAGCTCACTGCAACCTCAAACTCCTGGGTTCAAAAGATCCTCTTGTCTCAGCCTCCCAAGTATCTGGGACTACAGGAACATGCCACCAGCCTGGCTAATTTTTCTAATTTTTGTAGAGATGGGGGTCTCACTTTTGCTCACACTGATTTCAAACTCCTGGCCTCAAGCGATCCTCCAGCCTCATCCTCCCAGAGTGCTAGGATTACAGGCGTGAGCCACCACGCCTGGTCCTGGGCTATGTTTTTGAATAAAAAGAAAGGAAAGTGTAACTATTTAAAAATATATGTTAATAATAGTAAGGATTTTTTCATAATCATAAGTCTATTCAAGATACTAAACAGAGAAAGCAGAATCTGAGTAAGCTCTGAGCAATAATCCAAGATGTCCATAAAATCTGAAGAGAGATAATATTATTTTATGTTTATAAGATGAAGATGGCATTGATGACATTATGTATATTTGCCCGTGATTTCAGGCTTTATGGACAACCCTGTGATATTAAAATAATTAAAAAATTATGAAGTCATGAAGTTCCTTGAATAAATATCCAGAACTTAAACTTCAACAACTATATTTACAAATTCTAGAAAACAGTGGCATATGTTCTATGTAGGTTGTTTTTATGTTTACCCAAATTGCAACTAATCTAAGTAATGTATGAATTATCAAAAAAAATGAAAATTTTATTTAAACACCCTCATTAAAAGTAAACAATTCAGGGTAGAGTTATTTTTATTGAGCAAGATTAAAACAAACAACACAGTACTTTCCTGCAGAGAATTGCTAACTTTAAATCTTACTGTAAATTAAGAAAATGTATTTCCCTGAGGCAACATATTCCTTTCTTCTAAACAATGTGCTTTGGACTCATTCTTGTGCTGAGGACATTTCCCTTGTCTGAGCTTATGAAACTAGGCCCTAAACAAATATTCAATTAAACAATATGGGCTGCAAATGCTATCAAGATATCAATGAAACATAAACACAAACAAAATTAAGACAATCTTTAACAGAAAACTAAATATTTAAAAAGTCATAAACCTTACTTCACTCATGTAAAGAAACATATTTTTTTCTCATGGGCTTTTTCTTTCCTAACAAAGTCAAGCTTATGACAGTTTAACCAGATTAAGCCACCATTTCCATGCCTTTACCTGTTCTGCTGTTTAGTTACTATAATTGCTACATATATAAATATATATATACATGCACACATATATTCAAAAAGTATAAACCCCATAGATAACTTGGGCTTTTAAAAATTGCTGCTCTTCTTCCAGATCTTTTAAATGTCAAAATCCATGGGTTCTTGTTGCTTTCCGAACTGAATTATGAGAAACACCTCCCTCCCCCAAGGTGCCATGAAAAAAATAATATCTAAAGCATCTTCAAGGAAGTCATCAAACCTACTAGTTAACTTAGTAGACATAATGAATAAATTCCTGGGGCGAAAACAGCATCAATAAAAGTGATAGAAAAACTAGTGTATATCATTAGACAGACCTTCAGCAAGCAGGGCACTGCTTATTTTCAGACATGGAGATCATTATCAGAAATGGATATCATTAAGAATTAAGAGATAAAGGTTTAGTATTAATACTTAAAAAGAAGCAGTTATTTATTTATCTTCCTGCAAATGTGTCCTGAGTCTCAAGCAACAAGGCCACAGAAGCCCAGATGTATTTGGAATTGTTATAGCAGAGGAAACCTGTACAGATATTCCTGGGTGAAACCCCAGGTCTTATAAAAATGTTCCATTGACTCCTAACATGGTGTGGTCACATTAGAATAGGAAGTGCATGGCTTATCCATGCCAAGAGGGCCTGACACAGTTCCCAAGAGCCCTCTGCTACCAAAGTCACATTGAGACAGGGAACTGGTGGGTACTGCTTTGGGTCAGGCACTGTGCAGGCCGTGCTGTGGACATTGCTCCAGTCATTGTCTGAGTCAAGAAACCTCCAAAGTTTCAAATTGTCCTGATCAAAACAGGATGAGGCAGGGCAAGTTCCAACTGGTTAGAACCAAGACGGTAGAGGAACAACCCCTTCTGTGAATGTTCCTCCCCTTGTTTAGCCCTATTTACTTCAATAGAAAGGCAACAGGAACCAAGGGGCTCATTCTCCTCTGTGTGGGGCTGGTCCTTGTCTGCAAGGGGCCAGTTCTCTCCTGTAGGGAGGGCCAGCCTCTACTCTGAGGAGTACACTTTCTAACTTTCTACAGTTTCTGAATGAATCTCACTTTCACTTAATTTTGTTGGCTCACTACTGAATTCTTTCTTGCATGACACCAAAGACCCACTTGGACTTCAAGAAGATCCCAGCATCGGGAATCACTTTCTTGCATTAACATGGTGAATTATTCAAAATTTCTTTTGATTCTAAAATCATAGCAGAAATGCCAGCAAGAAGGAGAGAATGAGAGCAACAGTGTGTGAGAGAGACACAGACAGTGAGCCTGTCAAACTGCTGAGACAGGGAAAGAAACACAGGAAGTAAAATGACCAGTTGATACAGAAGAAAACGTGTTATCCTGGCACATCTTCTGGAAGAAAAAAAAATACTGATTAACAGAAGCTAGTAGGAAAAAGGATTGAGCAGCTAATGTCAACAAGAATGAAAAGTCAGAATGATGCAGTCTACCCCGATGACATGTTGCTTCATAACCTCCCCACAAACCTTGGGGCAGCCATAGGGATAAAAGGAATGGAGGAAAACTCTGGATAACTTTGAGAACATCTGAATTATCTATGATAAACTTGAACTAAGCAAGCAATCGCTCAGTTGACAAAGGTTGGTGGTCATCAGTGGAATCGGTTCTCCAGGTAGAAGTTCAGTTATTTTTAAAATAGAGAAAATGTATTTCTTGTATATCTAAATTTTATGTATTAAAAATTCACACATATAGTTATTATTATCCATGCTCCTTCAGTAAATTTTTTCATCTATGTTTTCAGTCTTTTTCCCATTTACGCATTATATTTGATGCTTGGGCTTTGGGTGGGAGTGGTTCACAAAAATCCAGGACATACTGTCATGTGTTTTTCACTTGCCATAGTAGTAATGATTAAAATAACACTTATACAGCAGTTTCTAGATGTCAGGAACAGCTCTAAGTGCTTTAAACATACTAATTCATTTTAGCTTCATAAACATTTCATGAAGTTGGTGCCCTTTAAATTCCATTATACCAGATGAAGAAACCAAGGCACAGAGAGAAAATCACATGCCAGGAAGTGGCAGAACCAGATGAAGACCCAGGCAAACTCCATAATCTATGCTCCTAACCACTGTGTCTCTTTAATCAGTCTTTGAAAATATGGCTTCTAAGGCCTTACACCCTGCCTGGTAAATGAATATTCAAAAACTACTAATGGAATAAATAGGTGACTTTATGGTATCATAATATTCTAAAATTATTTATATGTCATCATTAATTTAAATGACTGTCCTATTGCTAGAGAGTCAGATGGTGTTAAAAATAACACTGTGACAAGCCACCAGATTAAAGAATGGACCAAAGAGCTTAATAATAACCTCCCCAAAGAAGATATACAAATGGTAAATAAGCATGTGAAAAGAAGCTCCACATCATTTGGAAATGCAAATAAAAACAGCGAAGAGGTATCACTACACACCTATTCGAATGACCAAAATCCAGATCACTGACAACACTCAATGCCGGTGAGGATGTGGAGCAACAGGAACTCTCGTTCACTGCTGGTGGGAATACAAAATGGTACAGCTACTTTAGAAGACATTTTGACAGTTTCTTACAAAACTAAACATACTCTTATCATACAATCCATCAATCATGCTCCTTGA
>CAUYSK010031960.1:0-34801 GCA_963575035.1 Avahi laniger
ATGTGTACACAAAGAGTGCAATGCGCACCACGCAATGGGATGGACATATCTGAAACCTGGACTGAGGGGGGAAGGGGGGGCAAGGGCAACACACGTAACCTAAACATCTGTACCCTCATATTATGCTGAAATAAAAAAAAAGAAAAAATTAACGTGGGCACATATAAAAAAAAAAAAAGAACCCTGGAAGTTCTGGCTGTCTCTAATTGATGCTTCAGGTCAAATATCCACATTTAGAGCTCCCCTGGCCAAGATCCCTTTCACCTTTATGCCTCTGTTCCCTTGCTCCAGTTGGCCCCTGCTGGAGGGGAGGCCTTTTCTTATAAAAAGTCCAGCCAGGCTCAGGGTCTACCCTTCTGTTGTCTTCTGGCCAGGGAACCAAAGAACCTGGCTAAGTTTTGTTGTTCCTCTGTTTAAAACTAACCTCATCATAAGCACTGATTTACCATGAAAGATATAACAATTTCAAACATTAAAAATGGAATATAAAATTTGGGAAACTTGCCTGATGTTCAAAAATATGCTTTTCTGAGTTACAGTTTCAGTCAGTTGCCTTGGAGACTGAGGCAAGGACCAATTAATCAAAGAGCAAGGAGCAGGTGTCTTCCACAGAAATGTTCAGCAGATGGTCTGTGGTTCCCAGGTAGGGCAGCCAATGTCATGGTCTGGCCTGGATCTCTTCATATGCTTTTTACTGTTTCTGTGCCCTCCTGACCTCATTTGATTTGATTGCTCTTTTTCTCCTTTCTTGGTGATTCCCCTAACTGCTAGAATCTACTCTGAACCCACTTTGCTTCACTGAATGGAAGGCTAGGAGTATCTGGGAGGCTATGTCCTCACCCTGTACACACAAACACATAGCTTTTGACTCATGACTGGCTAGTGCTGGGATACGAAGGCTCAAATCCTTTGCCTCAGGTCAAGATAACTCTGAGGGATCACTCACACTCCAGAATCGCCTGAAGGCTCAGGCCAAAGCTACCGCTATGAGACATTTCCTGGAATTCTGTTCTTCTTGGCTTCCTCCCCATCCCTGGGTTATTTTCACCACGTGTTCCTAGGGAGTACTGCCTTCATGATCTCTTGTATACAAACCTTCTTTTAAGTGTCTGCTTCTGGAGAACCTGGACTAAGACAATATATCAGCATATATATTTAGGGAAGACAAGAGGCACTAACAAGCACCGACGTCAACACCCCAGGTTGCATGTGGCTGTGTTGCCTCATGGTTAAGAGCAGAGCTCTAGACTCAGAGAAACCTTGGTTCCACTCTCACCTTTTCCTCCGGCAGCTGTGGAACATTAGGCAAAGTGGCCAACCCCACTGAGCTTCATTTTCCTGGCAAAGTAGAGGACAAATGGAACTAACCTCATAAGATTGTTGTGAAGCTTAAAAGAAGTAATGCACAAAAAGAGCTGTTTATGGCACGTAATAAATCCTGAATAAATGTTAGCTTTATAGGAGATTCTTCTCCTAAGTTTCAAAGGAATCCGTATGTTTAGCTAATTCTCTATAGCACAACTCAAAAAAGCCTTATGAGATAGAGCAGCTGTAGGTGTTCGCTATCTGAGAAGATAGGCTCAGAAAGGTTAAGTGACTGTGTATTGAGTCATATGGTTTGTTGTGATCTGTGATTAGAAACCAGGGCTCTGGACTATCAGGATATTACATTATCTAGGGTACGCACATCTCGGCATCTAGTGGTCTGACATTTGGGGAATGTTTGCTTGAACCAGTGAGCACACTGAACTCCAAGTATAAAAATGGGCCTGAGATTTCTAAAGATTAGAAATAGTATATTATTAAAGAAAGATGTAAGATAAAAATAAGGAAAAACACAGGAAGAGTCAGTCTTCTAACCATTCTTTGAGTGCCACAGGCAATATTTCAAGAAGTGCCATTCTTTCTTCATTTCAAATGATTCCAATCTCTCGTATTGATTCTTCTACCTTATCTAGAGGAAATGAAAGAGATTTTAAATGATAGTGTTCTCAGAAGCTCTTGAATCTGTGAATTTGAAAATATCACATGAAAAATGTGAAGGTCGTGTGCATAAATCTACATATGATTACATTCATGTATGTGTTAATTACTTCCAGAGAAATTAAAATCAGACATATGGAAAACCATATGTACTGGGAGGAAAGAAACTCAGGTGTGTTCGATATATCAAAGCACAGGACTCTAACCTGGTCAGACCGATGTTGGAGAGCATGCGTGAGTTGAGTCTTTAATTTATAACAGCGTAAAAGTGAGTGTATTTCACTAGTTTAGATGGGAAGGTCAAGGGTAGGAAATCCATTTAGAAATAGGTCTTTGAATAATATATAAAGGAATTCAAATTATATTTGAGTGTCCTGGAGGGTTTGGGGCCACCAGGTCTGAGAGATTTTAGCTATATATGAGAACATCCAGAGGACAGAACAGATGCAGTGGAAAAGACAAAATAATGTTATATAAGTAAATGGGTCTTTCATTTTTTGTTTGTTTGAGGCAAGGAGCAAATATAAGCAAGACATGCAGGAGTGTAAAAATGTTCTTTGACTATTGGGAGGCTTATGCTCTGGATGAAGGTGTAGACTTCTTGCTGCTGCTTCTAAAAGGTAGAACCAAAATTATAAGAGGAAGGCTGTGGGGAGATAAGCAGAGGATGTACTTTCTTTCAGCTTAGCTGGAAACAGCAAGTGAGTTGTCTGTCACTAGAGTTGTTTTCTACTTACAAAAGATGATACAGAAAACTTCAGATAAGTCTGCCTCTCATCTAGCTCTGTGAATATTTCATTTTAATTTTCATAATAATGTTGGTCCTTATCATTGAAGCATAATCAATGTTCTTAAATAAGATTTTTTTGTTGTTGTTAACAGGTCTCGGTGTCTGGCTCCGCCCCGAGCCTGCTCCCAACTGTGAGGAGGAGGACGATGAGGCAGATATTTTTAAAGTGTCTTGAGTTTTATATCCTTGTAATTTATGTGAATCTAGTTAAGAAGCTGTATCTTGAAGTCATATATACCACACCTAATGTCATTACCCTCTACTCAAAACAATAGGTATTAATTACTAATGCTAGGGAGCGAGGAGGAGGGGACGGGTATATGCATACACAAAGAGTGCGATGCGCACCATCCGGGGAATGGATACGCTTGAAGCTCGGACTTGGGGAGGGGGCGGAGAAGGACAACATATGTAACCTAAACATCTGTACCCTCATAATATGCTGAAATAAAAAAGAAATTACTAATGATAGTTCTCATATGAAAATGAAGATTGTATTTTTTCAAATGGACAGAATTTTTTCAAGTGTATTTTTAAAGTAATTGGATAATGTGTGTGTAGTGTAATAATATCTTCAAAGTGCTGGGAGAGAGAGAGAAGGAAGGATGGATGGTGGGAGGGAGTGAATGACAGGTGGACTCCCACCAATAATTATATATCCAGAAAAACTATTTCAAAGAATGAGTCAAAATAAAAGATATTTTCCAATAAACCAAATACAAGGGATTTCCTACTAAGAGATGATTACT
Source organism: Avahi laniger (assembly GCA_963575035.1). Classification (NCBI taxonomy): domain Eukaryota; kingdom Metazoa; phylum Chordata; class Mammalia; order Primates; family Indriidae; genus Avahi; species Avahi laniger. The sequence goes on from CAUYSK010031960.1 coordinate 3,523, forward strand.
AAAGAGTATACTCCAGGAAGAAGGGAACATTATCAGAAGAGTATGAAATGTAAACAATTTTTTTCTTTTTCCTTTCTCCAGGAAGGAAAGATTACCAAGATGAAATAAGTCCAGATTCCCCATAAGTTCAGTGATTTGGAGCCCAGAGTCAGAATATAAATTTTCCATAGAAAATATGGCAGTGCATTATTTCTTTGAAAACAAAATAGATTGGATGAGGGCAGGAATGGCTGTAGATAGCCAGTTTGTAGGTTACTGCAGTGATTTTGACATTAGAGGGAGAGAAGTTGAGTAAGTACAGGAGCAGTTGTTAGAATTGATAAAGCTTGATGGTTAATGATATGTGAGGATTAAATGCTAGCCAGGATGCAGGAAGAACCCTTGGGTGGATGTTGGGGCCTTTTATCAAGATAGGAAACAGACAGACTAGGAGACTAGAACCATTAGTTTAATCCTGAGATGGAGGACTACAAAATGTATGTAAGACATCCAGGTGAAGATGTCAAGCGGCAGTTGAATATATTGCTATAACCTGGTAGGCAGCTGAGGCAACTTGCTTTGGGATTCAAAAGCAATGATGTCAAACCCTAATCAACACACAGCAGGGGGCCCACAGCCCTTGCCATCTCTGGAGATCCCTGATTGGCAGGGCTGGTTGTAGGGAGGCAGGCGTGTAGATTGTTTTCTGCTCATCTCAATTGGAATTTCGGCTTCTGTTGAATTTGTTCAATAGACCGATTGTCTCCTTGTCCTCACGTGTTGTCTGTCTTTTTTTCTACATTGTCACAAATGTAGAAAAGAGCCCCATTTTGTTGATAACAACATCATCAACAACAATTATTTACACAAGGACTTTATTTAACCAATCTGAAGTTCTGGGGACTTGGAGGGGTTAACATTATAGCAGTTGTCTCCCAGCATCCTTATTTTTCAGCCTTGCCAAAATATGGTTCAGCCATCTTCTTCCTTCTTTTAGACCCTTTCTTTTACTGTTTTCTGGATCCCTCCTGCAGGCTCTGCTGGGAAAGCCAGTCCCTCTCACTCCATATAGCATGGAATTTGATGTCTTCATAGTGCCCATTTTGCTCCATGCTCACTCTTACCTTTCCGAAGTCTCATGAAGATCTTCCCCTGCACTGAGAGCCAGGCCTTGCCTTCTGCAGCCCAGAACTTCCAGAGGCAGTGACATGTCAGCCTTTTCCTTCCTGCAGTGGAGCAGAAAAGCACTTAATTCTCCATGTAAATAAAATATGGCAGAAGTAGTGACAATTTTGCTCTTAGGCAACGTTTTTTGTTTTGTTTTTTTTTTTTTTTTGAGACAGAGTCTCACTCTGTTGCCCGGGCTAAAGCACTGTGGCCCAGCCTAGCTCACAGCAATGTCAAACTCCTGGGCTCAAGCAATCCTCCTGCCTCAGCCTCCTGTTAGGTAACTTTTATTCCATCCAACATGAGATCTTGAGTTCAAGCTGACATCACCAGGTACACAGGCTAGACTTAGAGGTTAGATGCCAATATCAAGGGTAAGTGGTCAGTTCTAATCACCTGTGTTTGACCATCAATCACCCTCTTGGGAGGCCCCCATAGGGTAGAATATAGACATGCAGTAAATGAGAAATTTATCAGGTGATTGGCCTCTGCAAATTTCCAACCCAAACCCTTGGTGTGCCGCTGACAAGCTCCATAGGGATGTTGGCAGCACAAATCTCAGATGCTTTCATGTTTCATCCAGAGATGTCCCTGCCCCAGTCATTCCCCTTCCCCACAAACAGAAGAGGACAGTAGAACCAAAGCTAATAGACAGTAGCTACATGTCACCAGGCAGACACAACTGGAACCTATGCCCCAAGAATATAGCCAGAACTTCCTAAAAACTAGTTAGGCCTAGGAGCTGGTAGCCAAGACCTGTGCTAACTCCCCCCTTGGGAGGCTAAGCCAAGACTTCAACTGGTCAAGTGTGAGTGACTGTCTGTAAGTCTTGAGCCCTCATGGCAGGGTGTTCTTATTTAACTTTGAAGTTGGGATGATCACAAAGGACTACCACCAGGAAATAATCATAGGCAGGCCCTGTAAAAGTGGCCTCTTCATAAAGTCCTCTTTATTTACAGTTGCAACATTTATATTTGTGTGTACCTCAGTGTGTCCCAACCTTTTCATGTTATGACAAATGCAGAATCCAGTAAGTGAGTAAGGTTATGTGTGGCAAAAGATTAAAAACCTAGAGGACCCAACTATGCCAGGCTGCTACTTCTGGTTAAATATCTGGCTAAGAAACTTTAGTTCAATATCTCTGGATAAATATTTCTACACACTTGTAACTCATTCACGGCACAGCAGTATACTAGGCATTGTACATTATTCCACAATTCTTGCTAATCCCCTCAATGTTCCATTACCATTGATAAAGTTAACTTATTATCTCAGCATTCTCATTTATTTAATGACCAAGGTGTAGTAACTCTATAAAAATATTTTCCAGAAGAGATGTTCATTGCCAAACATTAGAAAATACCATTTGGCTTCTCATGTAAATTTTAATTATCATACTAGTTAAAATGACTCTTCAGAGTTAATGTTTCTTATTTGGTTTTACTGGCATAGAGTCTCTTGCCAACATTTTCATTTTCTTTGTGCTATAATCTATAACTGATGCTTACAAGTCATTCTGTTTCACCAATATTTGGCTTTATGATCTTTCCTTGCAAAGCCAAAAGGCCCATGTGCCTGGGTAAGGACAGTCTCTTGACTGAAAATGTTATCTTATGTTTTATCACACTTGTGGTTTCTGTTTTTTTTTCCTTTTCCACCACCTTACAAATTCGATTTGCTTGTTCCTCTGCTTTCTAATACACACACACACACACACACACACACACACACACACACACAAACACACATAGACATACTTTGATTCTTGACTTATTTTCCATGTATTGATGTTTTAGGTCAAAGACTTTTCTTGTTATTTTATTATCTTGTCATTTCCAGTTTCTTAGAAGTTAGAATAAATATTTCATTTGTTTTGATTTTTTCCTCTTTTCTGATTTTGCCCACTGAACCATGAGAAGTGGAGTGGTAAACAAGATTAGGTGAGAGCTCTCTCTACTCTGCTGGGTGTGTTGGAAAGAACATGGGATTTTTTTTTAATTTCTATTTTTTGGTTAAATGAACCTGGATTCCTGTCTTGATTCTAGTATTTATTAAGTGTATGACCTTGGAAAATAACTTATTCTCTGAGTCATTTCCTCATCTGAAAAAATGAAAATCCTAATGCTTACTTTATGTACCTTGAAGAACTATTTTAAGGAGTGCATGAAAAAACATTTATAACTATCTTGCATTGTGCCAGGGACATAGTAGGTGTCCATAACTGTTGCTTATGCTTTTGTAAAGTTTTCTACTTAGAAAACATCTATACATGTTTCCCTTCAGTTTCAGAGGTTGAGGTGGCCCATCTTTTCTGAAGTTTCCCCTCCATCTGCATTCCTGGCCCCATTGCCTCTACCTTCCTCAGGTTCTGTTCCCATTCTCATCCCTTCTCCTAGCTTCACTTTCTCTCTCCCCACCAACTGCCCTTAGCCTTTAATATTAGTCCAGATTCTCTCTCATCCTATAGGTACGCCTCCTTTCACCTTTCAATCCTTGTTCCAACTCCCTCTCCCCCAAATCCTTCCTATCTCTGATCTTCAACGAAATGCTTTTGATAATATTTTCCAAATTTGCTTTATCATTTTTTTATTTCTCATTCTATTCTCAGTCCACCTGCTGTGTTTTGAATGTGTCCCCCAAAGTTCATATGTTGGGGACTTAATCTCCAATGCAACAGTGTTAAGAGATAGGACCTTTAAGAAGAGATTAGCTCATGAAGTCTCTGCCACATGAATGGATTAATGCCATTGTCATGGGAGTGGGTTAGTTGTCACAGGAGTGAGTTCCTGATAAAAGGATGAGTTTGGCCCCCTTCCTCCTTTCACGTGTACACTCTCTCACCTTATGATGCCTTCTACTATGTTATGATACAGCAAGAAGGCTCTCACCAGATGCAGCCCCTCAATCTTGGCCTTCTAAGCCTCCAGAACTGTAAGAAATTAATTTCAGTTCTTTATAAATTACCCAGTCTCAAGTATTCTGTTAGAGCAACACAATGTGGATTAAGACACGACCACTACTTGGCCTTTACCCAAATGGAAAATGCTGGTGCACATGTCAGTAGGGATATTTTGTCCAATTTATTTTATTATTATTACTTTTATTTATATATAATTATTGTACAAATTTTGGTGGTACATATGGTATTTTGATGTATATATACAATGTATAATGATCAAGTCAGGGTAACTGAAATATCTATCACCTCAAACGTTTATCTTTTCTTTGTTTTGGAAACATTCCACTTCTTCTAGCTATTTTGAAATATATAATAAATTATTGCTAACCATAGTCTCCCTATTGTATTATCAAATACTAGAACTTATTCCTCCTACTTAACTGTATTTTTGTACTCATTAACCAGCTTCTTTTCATCCCCCCTCCTCCCTATACTTTCTAGCACCTCTGGCAACCAGCATTCTACTCTGTACCTCCCTGAGATCACCTGTATTCTTTAAGGTAAAGGTCAATGTTGAAACAGATGCAACCTTCAAGTTCAATGGCTTAACTGAATAAAAGTTTATTTCTTACTCATCTAATAGTAAGTGTTTGATCCTGGTCAGGAAGTTCTTCTCCAATCAATGATATAGGGAACCAAACTCTTTCCATCTTGTGGCTCTGCCTTCTTCAACACATGGCTCCCAACGGGGGTACCTCCATTCTAGCCATCCAGAAGTAGAAAGGAACAGGGAGGATCATGCATAGGAAGTTTTTATGGTTTTTAGGGTGGGCTTTAAATCTAACATGACTGATGTCTTTACGAGAACAGGGAAATTTGGACACAGAGAAATAGATACACAGGGAGGATACCATGTGGCAATGAAGGTGGAGATTGGAATGATGCAGCTGCAGGCTAAGGAATGCCAAGGACAACCAGCAACCGCCAGAAGCTAGGAAGAGATAAGGAAGGATTGCCCTGAGAGCCTTCAAGGTACATGGCCTGCTGACAACTAGGTTTTGGACTTTTAACCTCCAGAACTGTGAGACAATAAATTTCTGTTGCTTTAGGCCATCCAGTTAGTGGTACTTTGTTATTCAGGTTCAGGAAACTAATATATGGCTAAACCTAAAAAGATATGCCTCACTCCTGTTCACCTTCCATTGGTCAAAACTCAGTTCCATGGGTGCACTCAACAGCAAATAAATCAGGGAAGTATAGTCTAGCTATGTGTCTAGGAAGAAGAGAAGAATATGGATCTGAGTGATCAGCTAGCAGTCTCTGCCACTCCTCCATGTGACAAAGCATTTTTAGTCATCATCTCCTGCTGGATTTGACACTCTAGTCCATATGATTCCTGATGTTGATGAGGAAGTGGAGGATGGTGACAACCAGGTATTGAGTGCCTGCTATATGCCAGGTGCTAGACAAGGTGCTTGATGCCTATTATCTTAAACTTTCACAGCAACCCCCAGAATTAGGGATTGTTATCTAGTTTTGCAAATGGCACTCTCTTAGCAGCTCAATTCATTTTATTTCTGTGACCCCACATAACTCTTTTAGGTTTCCATCTCTTTGATTATGGCTCTTTTATCACTCTTGTAGGTCTTCTCATACACATATCTTGGACTTAGGTGTTCCCTGGTTGTGACCTTGGCCTTTTGTTCTTCTTAGTCAACATGCGTTCCCTTGGTGGCTTCATCCTTTTGTGGTTTTACCTGCATCTGTATGTTGATGACTCCAAAATCTAAGGCTTCATACCTAATCTCTTACCTGAACTTCAGAATGATATATCCAATTATATCTACTATGTATATCCTGCAGGTACCTGAAACTCAACCTCTCCTAAATGATACTTCTCCAATTTTATCCTAAAAATTTTCTTCATTCTATATTCTCATAGTAAGTGACACCACCAGGTCACCCAAACCAGAAAACTAGTGGTAACCATCAATTCTTCTAGTTCTTTACCAATGTCACCTTGTAGATAAAACTTTGAACTAGCTCCCTGAACTTCTAATCATCCACTGTCTCATTATTCCTCCCTGGATTCTATTTCAGTTTCTCTCAATGATCTCATTTATTAATTTTGCCCCCTTCAAATCCATTATCCATACTGGTACCAGAATGTTCTAGCTGAAATGCTGGCTGTGTGTAGTTGTTCCCTGTTCACTCATCAATGACTGCCCTTTATGTACCAATCCAAGCTCCTTAGCATGGCATAGAAGGCTGTGAATGATCTCTGTCTTCATGCCTCTTCTTCAGTCTCATACTTTCCTCCACTCCACAGTGTACTTTGTTCTTGTAGTAACATACTGTTTCAGTTCTCCCAATACAGCATGCTGTTTCAATCCTCCATGCCTTTATTTAAGCTGATTCCTCTCCCTGATGACTTTCTCTCTTTTCTGCACATAGCTATGCTCTCTTATCCTTCAAAGTGAGCCAAGTATCTCTTCTTAAGATGCTTTCTGGTTAAGATGTCCAGACAGCCTTCCTCTGGGCTCTACTCACACCCTGTAGTTTTCTTTATCTTTCCACTTACAATGAATGCAGAAATCCTTATTGGTGTGTCTCTTCCCAAGGTGGGTTCCCTGAGGGCAGGGAAGCTTGTCCCAGTTCCTGACATAATCGTTTCTGGAGCTTAGTAGATGCTAAATGGAGCTGAATTTCTTGCAGAGGACATAATCACCTGGATGGAGATTTTGAGTCTGGATATGACCATACATGATGGTTCATCACCTCCAAACCCCAAAAGGAAAAAAGATATCCTACTTGATAAAAATCCATGAAAATTACATTTCAAAGTCATTAAAGCTGCCAAAAATAGAATATAAAATACACAAAGCCCTAAATTTTGTCTGATTCTCTAGGCTTTATTGATTAAAGGAAAAAAGAAGCAGCAATGTTTTGATGCTTCCTGGAACCTCTGACCTCAAAAGCTGGTGATTTGCATTAGCCTCTTAACATGCTATCAGTGATTTCTCCTGCCCAAGTGAATACCACCAGGACTTGACATTTAGGGAAGAGGCTACCAGAAGCCAAAGGCCTGGCAAGCATCATTTTGGCGATAAAGAACTACAAATAGCTTAGTCCCACAACGGGTCAGGAGAAAAACAGAGTTAACCCACCTAGAAACATATGGTATCATGTGCACTTCATTCAATAATAAGCAAGGCATTCATGTTTTAAACTCCTTGTTATGAAAGTTTCAAACCAACATGGGATAGTGAAACAACCCCTCCCATCATCCAGCTTCAACAACTGTCAGCATTCTGCCATTTATGAGTCATCTATACACTCAGACATCACCCATTTTTTATCCTTTTGACTTAAAATTGAGGATTTCATTTTACATATTCAAAAGCACAAGGCCAATATATCTGTGTTAAAAAAATTTCCATCATGAAATTACTAACATTATAAATAAAAAAGTTAGTTTTTTATTGCTTTAAATTTAAAATAACTTATTATTTGCCTAGTTTACTTAATAAAACATGGCAAAAAAACTCAACAAAAATAATCAATCAATCACTGCTTATATGAATGACATTATTTCCATTTCTAAGTTGTTTCCAGAAGCACTTTAGTCTAGTGGTTTAGGGCAGAAGCCAGCACATTATAGCCCACTGACCAAATCCAGCCTCCTGCCTGTTTTTGAAAATAAAGTTTTATTGGAACACTGCCATACCCATTCATTTGTGTAATATCTATGGCTGCTCTGCTCTTGGGCTATAATGGCAGAGTCGACAGCCCATTTAACCTGCATAACATAAAACATTTTTTATCTGGCCCTTTAGTTTAGAGCATGAGCTTTCTCTTATCATCCATGTGGCCTTAGATGAGTCACTTTAATTTCTCTGAGATTATTTAATCATCCGTAAATAGGAATGAAAGTCAAGTCTAACTCATAGGGTTGTTTTGAGGCTCAAAAGAGTTAATATATGTAAAATACTTTGAAGAGTGTTTAGTCATAATAAGCACTAGTGTTAGCTTTATCATTATTACTATCATTGTCAATCTTATTGGTGACGGTAGTGATAGTATTGGAGTCAGATAAACCAATGGGCTTCAAATTGCACCTATGTCACTTAAGGTCTAGGGGAAATATGTTATTTTGGCCAAGCCCACTTCTGTGTCTGTGAAAGGGAGATAATTGTCCCTTCCTTGTAAGATTTTTGAAAGAAATAAAGATGACAAATCCTTGGGACAAGGAAAGCATTCATGGAATGGGGGTTGCTGTTATTAGTGTTTTTTTGTAGGTATTCTTCACTTGAAAGTCGCTGGGTATGTGAGTCCTTGTAGAGATCTGGCTGACAGGCACTAAAAAGGCCCCATGGGGATAATTTGCTGCAGTCTAGAGTCTAGGCCTCAGCTTTGAAAATCTAGGAGCCTTATTTTGTTATTTTTCCAAGAGTGAGGGTCTCCTCTTTAAACAAACTTTGGGTCATAAGACTGATGTATACACATTTACTATTAAAACTGGAACTGTAATGAGCAAACATCTGTACTAAGAGGGGAAAACATGCCAATGAAGGTATCTGGGGGTGGGGAGTGTTCCAGGCAGAGGGAGAACTAGGGTAACCAACTTGCCTTGGTTAGCTTAGCACTTACTGGGTTTTAAGATTGAAGGTCCTGCATCTCAGGAAACCCCTCAGTCCTCCTGGTGAACCAGGATGGTTGTTCACATTAGGAGAGGTGAGAGTGTACCTGGCATGCAAGAGCATCAGCAAGCAGACAAGTGTGGCGGGAGTGTGGTGAGTGTTAGGGGAAGTGACAAATGATGAGGTTAGCTGTGAGGTAGGAACATCAGATACTTAGGACCTTGTCAGGCATTTTGAGGACTAGCTTTGGCTTGGAATGAAACGGGAAGCCAATGGAGTGTTGGCATCGGAGTGACATGAGCTAATGTCTCTTACTAAAGGCCCATGCTGGCTTCTGTTTTGAGAGTCGAAAAGGGTAGCAGCAAGGAAACTACTTGGTAGCTACCACAGTGACCCAGGCGCCAGATGATAGTGGCTTGGGTGAAAGCCAGAGTAACTGTGGAAGTGAGAAGTGGTGGGTTTCTGGATATATGGCGATGGTGGAACCAACACTTCCCTGACAGTTTGGATATGGAGTGTGTCTTAGTTTGTCTTGTGCTACTATAACAGAATACTACAGACTGGGTAATTTATTTTTAAAAAAAAAGGAAAAGAAATTTATTTCTCACATTTCTGAAGGCTAGGATGTCTGATATGAAGGTGCCATCACCTGGTGAGGGCCTTTTTGCTGTGTCAGCTGTGGCAGAAGGGCAAAGGTGAGAGAGAGTAAAAGATCAAACTCACAGCCTTAAACCCTCTTATAATCAGCATCAGTCTATTCATGAGGGTGACACATTAATACCTCCCATTAGGCCCCACCACTCAAAGTTGTTGCATTGGGGATTAAGTTTCCAATATGTGCTTTTTTGGAGGCCATATTCAAACCATAGCAAAGTGAAAGAATTAGAAGAATCAGGGGTGACTGTTGAATTTTTGTCCTGAGTCACTGATAGGAGAATATTGCCATTTGCTGAGACTGAGAAGAACAGCTATTTTAAGGGGAAGATCAAGAGTTGAGTTTGAAATACCTATTAGATGTGTAAGCAGAAATGTTCCACAGGCAGTTAGATTTCGAAGTCAGGACTTCAGAGAGATGAGGCTGGGTGTTGTTAGGGGCTCAAGACACTCTCCACTTCCTCAGTTCATGATGGGGGCTGGTATTTCACACTGTAGCTGCTTTCTACAAACATTTTATTATAATTCTACCCTATAATAATATGTCTAAAAATACAGCATGATAATTCCATCTCCTCACAACAGGTGTTGATTGGATATAAGTGAGATATAAGTGTGGGCTACCGTATGTTTGTTTTCCCACAAGACTTTAATGAGTTTGTCTATTAGTTTAACATAAAAAATTTTTGAATATCAGGAGACATTTGATCGTGCCATATTATGTTCTTGAAGAATGCCTAAAGCTACTGTTTGGTTGATTTAAAAGTTTTTTAACTAATTTTCAAATGACAAAATTATTTTACATTATTCTGAATTGTTTTTTGCCTTTCAAGATGAAAATATATGGAGTTGGGTTGTATTTACCCTAGTGAAATCTACTTTGAAATATGCTAGTGAAATTAGCCATTCTCTTCCCTCCATCTCCTAAATAGGCTCAGGGTTAAAACCTGTGGTAAAAGCAGGCCAATTTTCAGTAGAGGAAGATTAAGGCCTAAGTTGTACATTACAATTGCTAATATGTAACAGTAGAAGAAAAAGTTGCCTTAACTTTGCATTAATGAAAAAGCAAGAGTCACCTGTGTTTCGGTTTCAGCCTATAATCAAAGACAAAGTGGTTCTCAACCTTGGCTGCACCTTGAAATCATCTGGGGAGCTTTAAAAATACCTGCATCCCAGCCCCAAAGATTGTGATGTAATTGCTCTGCAGTGTGACGTGGGCATGAGGATTTTTAAAATCTCTCAAGGTAATTTTATTGTGCAGCTAAATCTAAGAAGCCCTAGTGTGGAACAGATTCTGATACTTCAGTTTGCTAGTTCATTCAACAGTGAAGATTTTTATAGTAAATTAATCAACTTCTAAGAACATTTCTAGTCCCTTATTGGCCATATATATATTAATATGTCGAAAGAGCGTTTTGATTTGCAGAGACTGTCCCTTGGGGAAATTTTCTAACCTTTACTTTTCTGAATTCCCCTTATTTTATGACTTTCTGCCATATTATTTTTCTCTTTTTTCTCTGACTCACATCAGCAATATAAATAAATATTTCATGTATATAATACAATAAATAGCTCTTTATGGTTACAATATAGTTTTAAACTTATGTGATTAAATCTTAGTTAAGAATCCCCTGAAATTTCATATGAATTAAGATGTTAATAATCCAACCAGGAAGATAATTGAATTTTGAAATTTAAAAATCATTTCAAACTAAAAATATGAACAGCTCTTCTAGGAAAAAATACCATTATTAGATAGTAAAATATGTGACTGACTAGTTGTATCAGTTAGCTTTGGCTGTGTAATAAATCACCCCCAAACTCAATGGCATACAATAGTAAACATTTCCTATCAGTCTGTAGGGCTCAGATGATCTAGGCTAGGATCAGTTGGACTTTGGTTGGCCTCACTCAGGTCCCTGTAGGCTGACTGTGCTCCATATGATTCTCATCTTCTTGCTGGGACCAGTGGGTCAGCATAGACATGCTCTTCTTGTTACAATGGCCGAAGCACAAAAGAACAAATGGAAATACACAAGGCCCCTTCAAGCTAGGCTTAGAAATGATATAGTAGCACTTCTGTCTCTTTCTATTGGTGAAAACAATCACTGGACCATGCCCAGAATCAAGGGCTGGGTTGGTTGGGTCATACCTTCACAGTGGGAGAGCACAGCAAAGTTACCTTACTGGGACCATCATTAAAATTTACCACACCAGTTTATCATTGCTTTTCCTTATATTTCATTTATGTATTAAAAACTTTGAAATAAAGTAGGTATGGCTCATGTATGCTCTCATGTTTGAGTCCTTTCCTCTGGAAATAATGTGAGAGATGTATCTCCTATGATTGTATATTCACAGTAGCCTATAGCAGATTTCAGAGACTGAATTAGATATCTATATAGATGTTCCTTGGTTTTTGATAGGGTTGTATCACAATAAACCTATCATAAGTTGAAAATATCATTAAGTCAAAAATGCATTTAATATACCTAACCTACTGAATTTAACTTATCTAGCCTACCTTCAATGTGCTCAGAACACTTGTGTTAGTCTACAGGCAGGTAAAATCATATCCAAAAAATGCTTGCAACACAGCACATTGTAGAATATGGGTTGTTTACCCTTGTGATCGTGTGGCTGACTGGGAGTGGCAGCTCACTGCCACCGGCCAGCAATGTGGGAGAGCATCAAACTGCATATTGCTAGTCTGAGAAAAGATCAAAATTCAAATTATGAAACATGGTTTATACTAAATATGTATCACTTCTACACCATCATAAAGTCGAAAAATCCTAAGTTAAACCATTGTAAGTCAGGGACCATCTGTATAATTAAGAGAGAGAAAGAAACGCCCTCTTTCTCTGCACTGTAGGTATATCTATTTAGATGGGCAAATATGTTTTAAGTATGACTTCAAAGCGCCTTCTCATTTCCCAAAATTTATTCTACAATACTAAACACTGGTCATTTGACTAAGCTTGGTTACTATGATAGCCAATTTCCCCCCTTTATAATACAAAAAATGCTTAGCGCTCCAAATATCTCCTGCTCTTTTCTAAGATAGATGGGATACTTGAAAATGAAATCTTGAGGTATGGATATTAGTATTATTCTTTATAAATTCAGTAACAAATTATTGGTTCACTTTTTGATTACTGACTATTGGCAGAATGATGTTAAGCTGTTATTTATCTTGTTGGTTTACATGTATTCTTCTATATGGAAAATGTATGGGAGGAGGGGTTCACTTGAATATTATGAGGTCTCCCATAGTTTTGTGAAGAGAAGCCATTATTCATTTCCTTAAAGTAGTTATCACTAGGAGTTTTGTTGAAAAGGGGGCTGGAAGTCACATCCATGGAAAATGAAATCCCTGAGCAGAAGTGGAAAGGGCTTTGGGATAATGTATACCAGCCTACTGTGTTTCCTTACACAAGCTGAAGGCTGTCCTTGGGAATCTACCAGGAATGTCTGTAACTCCCTTCCATAGGCTGAGCCCCCATAAGTTCACTGACGACCTGCTAGTCTTTCTCCTCCCAAATATGTTGCTGTCCTCATTGTTTTTAACAAAAGCAGCAGTAGTTGTTAAGATAATTATACCAGATCACAGTGGTTTAATACAATAAAAGTTTATTTCTTGCTCAGATTCCTGACCTGTGCAGTTTGGATCGGGGGTGTCCAACTCTGCATAGTCATTCAGGGATCCAGGCTCCTTCCATCTGATGGATCTACCTGCCTCTAGATCTGTAGAGTCATCACCGTTTAGCTAGAAGATTGGGAAAAAGAGTGAGGACCTCAACTGGGAGATTTTTAATTGCTCAGGCTTGGAAGTAGCACTTCTCACATTGCATTGGCTACAGTTCATCACACAGCCAGGGCAGACTATAAGGAAGTCAGAAAAACATAGCCTTCCTGTTTGCCCAAGAAGAGGAGAACATGAATACCCAAGAGTGATGGCAGGCTCCACCATAACTGCAGACAGGAAAATTTTGAAATGTCTGATTGGATTCTCTCATTTTAATATAGATATTTTGATAGAATGGGGAGTGGGAGATGAAATTCAACTCTTCTTTTTGGTTCTGTTGCCATTTCCATATTTTTTATTCTTCTATTGTTTATCGATGCAGAAGGCTGGGGTGGTAGCTTTATATCATGTAACTAGGTAATCTACAGCCTAGCAATCAAATAATAACATATTGAATTATGTGAATAAGAGTTTGGGAGAAGCCCAGGAGGCCATCCTGGGTAACGGATGGAGCCCTGTACCAGAAACCACACAGCTTGGCTTATTGGGTGATTGTGGAAAACTGCTTACCTCCTCAGAGGGCCTCAGTTTCTTCATTAATAAAATCAGAAAGTATCTTCTCAGAAGGTCCTTTAGAAGCCTTCTGGCTATAGGCTCTATTCTAGACATCGGTTGACTGGCGGGGCTGGGAAACAGTCTTTTAAAGCAGGGTTAGAAAACTTATGACATATTTGGGATCCACTCACATCATCAATGGATACTATTCCTAGCCATGGTTTACTATTAAAAGGATCAAGTTTTCCTCTGAAAGCACATCTAAGTAATGCCGTTATAATGGTAGTAATTTTGCACACCTGGCCCCAGCAGACATTTTGCAGTGTCTGGAGACAATTTTGATTGTCACAACTGAGGTGAGAGGAACATGACTGGCATCTAGTGGGTGGATTTGAGGGATGCTGCTAACATAGACAGTGCCCAGGGTGCCCCCGCCCCACCAGCCAAGAGTTACCCGGATCAAAATGTCAATACTTAATGCAGCTGAGCCTGGGAAACTCTGCTTTAGAGACAGAGGTGGAGACTCAGATTCTCCAATTTTGTGCTACTGGGATGAGGAGATGCATTTTCAGGAAGAAATAGGTATTTGAACCATGTTTAACTTAGAGTTTGGCATAGATGAGGGGAGTAAGAAATGTGGAGAATGATGAGAAGGTAGCCCCAAAAAGCATTTACTTGGATTTGGTAACATTTAGTTCCCCAAATTCAAATGGACTGGTAGAAAATTCTCTCTGGTGAAATTACTGATTTCTGGATTCTTCGGAAAGAATTTCCAGATGCAAAAATACCCATGTGCTTGTAATATGTAATAAGATCTTCTGGGTATGGACCATATGTAGAATTTCTTTTTTTGCTTTTGTTTTATTAGTTGATTTTTTTTCCTGAGCAATTCTTTATACTGCCAATCTGATGAGGAATATTACTTAGCATTCCAAATGCCCTTGTCTTTTTCAAAAAAAAAATGCTTTTAAAAATACTTTCTTTAGTTTGTCTTGGATGAACTGTATAATTGAGCCATGTGTCAAATAATTTTCTATTTTCTTGAAACTTTCTGGCCATCTGGTTGATTCATAGCTCCTGAAAACTGAAATCAGTGTGTAATTTCCCTTAAGGAATTCCAAGAGGGGAGAAGACACAGAGCAGCCTTGATATTACAGCTAGGTAACTAGTAGCTAGGTAACTAGGACTAAATGATTATGATCAAGTTATGTGACAATGTCCTGAATAGGAAAAGTTTACTAAATGGTTGTTTTACTCTTCATTTTCAGATATACATATATAGAAATAGATATATACATATGTGTATATCTTGTATATCTAAATATATATGCATATATATCCACATATATTTTTATATATTATATATAGAGAAAATAATCTCTAACAGTTAAAAACTAATCAACACATTTCTATCATATTCACTTATGCATCATTGTTTCTTTTGCAAATCTATGAAGAGGGCCATATGGTATGAAATTGGAGCTAAGATAGAATATTCTTATTGGTGAGATCTTAGTAGAGTCTATAGTTTAGTTAATAATGTGCCAATGTCACTTTCCTGGTTTTGTGGTTGTGAAAGATTGAGTTAAGAAGCTGGGTGAAGAGTACATGGGAAGTCCCTGTATTATTTTTGCAAATTCTTGTGACTGTAAAATAAAACGTTAAAGAAAATCAAAACAACTAGGATGGTCTTCCTGCTTCCAACAGTAATGTCAGTGTAAATAGTCCTCCTATAAAAGAGAATATATCCTACATTTTTGTTGAAAAATGTCATAATACTCCCATATACACCATATAATTCCCACCACTCAGCTATAAAAACTGTTATATTACCTATTGTTAATTAGTGAGACTATTTTATAGAAATAGTAATTTCATTTATGTAAACTTTTATCAACATATAACATACATGCAAAATAATGCCACAAGCCTATAGCTAGTGAATGCTCACAAAATAAATACACTCATATAACCAGCTCCCAGATCGGGAACCAGAATATGACCAACACCCAGAACCTTCCCTCCCAACCCCCCAACTAGTACCTTTTTCAATCGCTAACTGGGCCCTACCTGTACGAAGGGTAAAGGTATCCTGACTTCTGGTACCAGAGATTAGCTTTGATTGTTTCTAACTTTGGCAAAATGCTTTATGTTTTCTGCCACGAGAAAGATGTAGGATCAGCACCTACCATCATGAAGGTTGTGTGCTGTCCGTGCAAGAGGCTTCCATCCTCACACAGTGAGCCAGAGAGCTGCCGTTGGGCTCTTCTCTTTGATGCTTACCTGTGCCAGGCGAGCTAAACTAAAGCAGGGCAGGTTTTCTTTAATTTTGTAACTTAAATTTCTGACTTCAGCTTGTCATTACAAGATAAAAGTAATAGCTTTTATTCAGATAAAATTGAGAGCTTTTTTGCCTGGTGATCAGAAAGTCGGTATCATACTTTTTGTCATTAATGAGTTCCTTAGGCAAGTGCATCTCAAATTTTGTGAGCATCGGACTCCCCTGAGAATTTATTTAAAATGTAGATTCTCATGGGGTAGGTCTGAAGCTGGATCACAGATTGTACATTTCTTTCAAGCTCCTGCTTTTACTGATGCTATTAGTATCCAAAGGACCACATTTTGGGTGGCACTGATGTAGACATTGTCTAATCACCAGGGGCGGCACTGTGTGGTGGTTGACAGCAGGGACTATAGGGCCAGATTGCCCAGATTCAAATCTTGGTTCGGCCATATACATGTGGACGTGGAAGAAGTTTCCTAATCTTTCTCTCAGTTTACTCATCTATCAAATGGGGAAAATAATAGTAGGGTTTTGTGAGGATTAAACAATGTAATACATGTAATGTGCGTCAAACAGCGCGTGCACATAGTAAATGCTCAATAAACACTCATCATTATTCAGTAATTGGACATTTGGAAATATTCTGTCAATCATTGACATTGAAATTGCAGCCATGTGGCCTTCTAGGTAGGTGTACATTTATTGCCAGAAGAAGTATTGAGGATAAAGTGTTGGTGTTGACATTTGGGTAGGAAACCTAAAGTCATTGACATTGAGGGCTACCTGCTACAGAACCTAGAATTAAGTCAGTGACAGGGGTGACAGTGATTGGAATCATTTAAGTGACAAAAGAGGATAGGTTGTTGATGCCTGAGAAATACCTGATGAAATGACTGTGGTTATTGGGCCTAGGAGGAATTGTAGGAGGGTCAGTTTGTATGACATTTTATTAAGTCAACTCCTCTTTGCTTAGAAAGTGATCTCAAAAGCTTAAAGTTCGAGCCTTGGCCTATTTGAAACTTATAACAATTCTTAACTAGTAATGATTCGCTAGCTTGTGGGGAAATAAGTCAAGGTGGAAAATAAATACTACACTGCAGATATTTTTTTAAAAATTACCATTCTTATGTGAAACCACAGCATAATGAAATAAAATGACTGTCATTTTAGTTACCAGTACTACTGGCATGCCCACTTAGTCATTTAGGGTACAAGAGCTCCTACTCCCTACTAATTTTAGTCTTGTTATTCTAGATAAAGATCATTTTATAGGATAGTAAGTATTTTTGTTTGATTTTGTTTTACAAAATGAACTCCTTAAAAAGTACTAGGAAAGTGCCAATAAACAGGGAATTTTGAAAGTATTAACAAGCTAATGTCTGAAGTTGTTAAATAAGAAGGTTGCTGTCCGTTTTACTCAATTTTCTTGTATTTTATATTGTCTGCCAAAGTACAGTATGACTTTTTTTAAGCACTTAGAGTAATCTGGCTTTCAAATCAGATACATTCAGAGACACCAGAAATTTTGCAAGCAGAAAAGTTGACACATTATTTTCCAAATACAGATTATTCCAGGAATAAAAAAAAATGAAAATGACATAAATAATATTTTATGTGAATGTATTGTATAATCATATGATATGCCAAGATGATAGTGCCCTCTTAGTTTATAGAAGCTTCTGGTTGCTTACAGCATCAGTCTCATTAGTGGGGGTGATATTTCAGTGGAAGCACATTAGAATATATAGAGTGCCGGTTATTAAGAATATTTTTCGTGTTTTGCTCTAAAGTGCCTGTGCCCTGCTGAGAGCATGAAAATGTGTATGTGGCTCTTTTATGCTTCTTCACCTACAGGGAATTACTTTGGGAAGACTTTCCTCTTTCTGCTGAGTTTGCATCTCTGGATATCAAAAATGCGTGTGATTTAATTTGCCTCCTTGACTGAAATGTTTATTGTGTGGTCACTCTCACTTTCCTTTCCTCCACAGAAGTGACCACGTTTCCATGCTGCTATGCCATTTTTGTAAAAGCACCAGTTTCCTCATTATGGAATACTATGAAATTATAAAATTTCATTTGTGTATTCATTCATTTAGTCATTCACTGATTCATTCATTTCATAAGTTTTATGGGGCTTTCATGTGCAGAATGTAGAGCTAGCACATTGCCATGGGTTTAAGGGCCTCTACATGGCTTCTAAGATTTTTTTTTTAAGACTGAAAAAATAGACTTAGGTATCTAAGTAAAAATTAAAAGAGAACTAAGATCGGGTACAGATCCAGGTTTTATGGAGCCAGAAACTTTGACATTAGGAGAAGCCTTTTTGGGAAGAATACAAACTCATGAATACAAATTACCACAACTCCACTCAGAGCCTTGCAATTAGAGTCCTTAAACTGAAACGTCTCTAGCCTCACTGCCAATCCACTTTGGAATAAAAACAGGGCATTTTACTCTGAACAAATGCATGTTTATTCTTAAGTTCTGTAAAAAAGAGATAGTGCTGATAGAACAATAAAGCAAAGAAACAACATGATTGAGTTTAACAGTTTCTATAAGCAGCCAAATAATCCATGGAATGCAGCTTTTGTTTCATATTTTCTTGCCCTAGGATTTGTTTCTGGAGAGACATTAATAGAAGGGAATGAGGAGGGAAAGGGGCCCAGTCTGCAGTGCTTCTGCCTTCAGCATAGAGCATTGTGCTCATTCCATTTGGGATATAAAGATGGGCCCTGCTTTTCAGGAGCAAGTTCAGATGAGACATGTACATAAATAACTATAGCCCAAGATAGGATGTATTTCCTTTTGAGGAGGTGGTGAGACATGATGTTAAAGAAACTCAGCAGAGGTGAGATTACTGCCAGCTGAGGAAATACGAGCTTTCATGGGAAAGGTAACATTTCAGTCTGACTTTGATTGATGGGTGACATTTGAAGGTGTGGGGATGCAGTGAAACGGATTTCAAGCAGAGGACTTGATGCAAATCGTGGAAGAGGGCTGTGCATAGGACAGCACTGCCAGAGCGTGGAAGGGAAAGGAGGCTCCACCATGAACAGCAGCAGGGCTGGGTACATTTGGCCTTTTGATTGAGTGGACAATGGGCTGCCCATGAAGAGTTTTGAGCTGGGAGTGACAGGACCTTTGACGAAGATTAATGGACAGTATTAGGGTGATCTAGAGAGCAGTTTAGCTCAACCACTCACTTTGCAGATGAATAAACCTCAGCTCAAAAGAGGCAGCAGCTTGTTAGTGCCACAGTGCAAAGTGGAGAGTCACCTTAGGTCTCTAGTTGGGCAATGTTCCTTTCTTGCCACCAAGACATCATAGATCAGGATCAGTCTCTAGCCCTATAACTTAGTTCACAAAAACCTAGTTCCTTTCTATACCAATGAGGTCGAAGGGGTAAGATAAA
Source organism: Avahi laniger (assembly GCA_963575035.1). Classification (NCBI taxonomy): domain Eukaryota; kingdom Metazoa; phylum Chordata; class Mammalia; order Primates; family Indriidae; genus Avahi; species Avahi laniger. The sequence continues at coordinate 22,861 of CAUYSK010031960.1, forward strand.
AACTGTTGGATAGTTCGCTAAAATATTGGATATTTATTTGATTGCAAACATCAATTTTCAAGTCCTTTTTTATATATAGCAGCACTGTCCAATAGAAATGTGTGAGACACATAAGAAGGTTAAACTTCTCTAGTAGCTACATTAAAAAAAGCTTCAAGGAGGTTATATTAATTTTAATAACATTTTATTTAACTCAGTGGATCCAAAGCATTATCATTCAACATGTAATTGTAGGGGAGGAAAAAATCCTTTTCCTTTTACCCTTATAACTTCTCAGCTGGGGCCCTTGTAACAAAAGACAAATTAACAAGAAAAAAACATGCAAATTTATTTAATGTAACTTTTACATGACACAGGAGCCCTCATAAGGAAATGAAGATTCAAAGAAGCAATTAGAGTTGAAGCTTCTATACTGAATTGAACAAAGAATAATAAATTATAAAAATGTAACAAGACAAAGGGGCTTGGGCTAGGGCTGTCCAGTATGGAAAAGTAATTAGGAAGATAAGGGTTAGTTTAACAAGGTTTGTTTGTCTCAGCCTAAAGTTCCTGTCACTGGTGATAAGAATGTTACTTTCCTTCTGGTACAGGGAGGACATCTCTCATATGGGCTTTTTATCTCCTGCTTTTAGGAAGAAAAAGGGGTCCTCAGAGTATCCTTCTTGAAGCTCTTTTAAATGCTTTTAGCTCAAAATTATTCTCATACCAAAGTGGTATATTTTGGAGTAGCATATTCTGTCACCCCGCATAATCAATATAAGAAATTTCATTACGATTTTTTACTTTTTTGTTTATTATGTCTTCATAATTTTGTAATTATAACACATCTCTATTCCGACTCACCACTTTATAAGAACTCAGTAGCCGCATAGGGCTGATGGTTACCATATTGGACAGAATAGGTATAAAGCTTTAGACTAAGGTTTAAAAGAAGGAGATTTCTGAATTTCTAGTATGGCATTTCATGTGCTAATTGGTTTCATCTATGTCTGATCTAGCTAGTATTAGGAATTGTAAGAAATAACTGAATAAATAATCTCCAAAGTCAGACATTTGTGTGAAACATAGATTCTCACTTTTTATTCTCTAATTAGAAAACTGGGTGAGGATTATATATAGATTTCAAGTCCATGGCCATTCTTTTCCTTGCTTTACTGGTCTCAGAAGTGTCCATTCTTTCAGGAAGGTGGTGAGTACCTTTTCTCAAAAATTTTTTTCCATCTAAAATTCAGAGTTCAATATTAACAGAAAAGTCCAAAAAAGTACTAAGCCTGTTCTTCAACAGGAAATGCCAGAGAATGATGTTTTTTCCAGCCCCTGTTTGATTTTCACCCATTTCAGCTGCCTCTTTTACTCACAGATGCTCTCAGCCACCTGTTCTCTGAATATATTCTTTCCCCAACTGGCTTCTCCATTTGTTTTGATATTGGGCAAAGCAGATTCCAGCCATCACTCATTCTGTGCACTCATTTATTAATCCCATTCAATCTGAAAGCTTTGCCCTCATCCAGCCATCAAAACAAAGTCATGGGCATCTTTTCCAAATCTAACTCTAATACCTCAAAAAATCTAATCAATGGGTCCAACCTGCATATTAACCCCTAAAGGGAAAACAAAGATGAAGGAAAAATATTTGACTCTCACTGGAGCTGATGTGGGAGAGAAGGTAGGAGAGGGCTTTAAGATGTCTTCATTTTTTATTACTCTAGTGCCTTGGTGTGGCAGACACTTTCTGGCCCCTACACAAAAATCCTTGTCACTCTGTAACATGCTGAGGACCCCCTATTGCAAGCACCTGGGACTCAGAGAGTAGAGTTTTCCCATGAGGGAGGCCAAAGTGCTGTGGGGTTGGCATCCTTGGTAGAAGCCCTCATTTAATGACAGAGGGAGTCAGAGAGTTCATACCCCAGCTCCCTCATTCCTCAGGTGGAACAACTCTGAAGCATGTTCTACAGGTCTCCAGCAGGACTGAGCTGCAGTGGCCCACAGCAGTCACTTGCTTATAAACATTGCTTTTATTGCCTTCCTCCCCTGTCTCATTCCTCTATCAGAGCCTGTCAGAGCTCCCTGTGTCATCTCCCAAGTAAACTGTTTTCACTCAGATCTTTGCATCAGGGTCTGCTTCTGGGGAATCCAGCCTAAGACCTCTGCTCCTTCCAGCAGTGTTGAAAAGCCACTTTTGTTTGTAACCATTGTAATGGTAATGATGTGGTCTTGAGCTGCAGTGACCTCAGTGCAACATTGGAGTCCAGAGGCTTTTCTCTGCAAATTCCTTCTTTTCTCAGCAGTACCTAGGGATGGGCCCAGTGTTCTTCTTTGTGGACCCAACCCTCTCCTCTACCATCACTTGTGCAGCCTCCACTCTGCTGCCATCTCTGCCACCTGTGGCTCATGGCAATGTAGCATTTGCTAGCTTGCCACTCAACTGGCCACTCTCAGCTGCCCAGGCTGCCCTCTTTCATAGGTAGAAGGCTTTCAGGTAGTACAGTAATTTTTAGGCTTTCAAAGAGGGTGATCTTTGTCTCTGTTTTTCAGAGACCACCTAGTATTGGGCTCTTGTTAGCCATGCCTAACAGATTCCTTTCAAGCCAATTGAGGTAGGTTCCCTTGGGACTGAGATGGGGGACACCTCGTGTTGAGTCTCTCCTGACATTCAGGCTGTATTCTATATCTCAACCCTCTTCTCTTCTACATGATGTCCTGGGTCAGCCCAGGCCTGGTACAACATGCCCAGGGATTCACTGTTCCAATCTCCATGTCCTGGAGAGTCACACATCCTCATGATTCTTTGCTCCAAAAGGTTCCCAGGTACAGAAGTGTCATACTTCTCCATGCAAGATTGCAGGTTCTACAGAAGCATACAGCTACCAGAAGAACAAACTCTGGACAGAACTAGACTGTCTGGGCTCACATCCCAACTCTCACTCCCTCAGTATTCTTTATCTCAGCTTATACCAATATTTTCTATTTTCCTACCCTTCTCTCTTGAGGGGTGGGGAAACAAAGGCTCAAGCATTACTGAGGAAAAAGTAAACAAAACAGTGAAAACAACACCCACCTCTCCCTTGCATTCAGCTGTTCAGTAGTGGGTACTTATCACCCATCCCAGGTAGTAGGGAGCTTTGAGCCATGGGAGGCCAGCTTCTCATTCTCTCCAGAAGGTTCCACATAAAGTTAGGGCAAAATGCAACCTTCTTTCTTCTGGAATTTCATTTCCCAAACAAAGGGAACTATACAAAAGAATAGAGAATCTGCCGTAATCATCATAAGTTACATTTTTAAAGCTAATAATTCCAAGCAGTTGAATCTTCATTTAAAAAAAAAGTGTCTTTCAGTTCAGCAACCTTTTGTTATTGTTCTTAGTTTTAATATTAGCAATGAGATTTACTCTGTGAAAGACACTGTGCTTTGCAGACATTATCTTATTTAATTATCAATGTAATCTGGTGAGGTAGATATTATTTTATTTGACTTAGCTCTTTGAAAATTGAGGTTCAAAGATGTTCAGTAACATTCCTAGGGTCACAGAGTTTGTTAGTGGTAGAACTAAGATTTGAATGTGAGTTATTAAGATCCCAAAACTCATGATCTTGAGCAGAGTTTCTGTACCACCCTTGGATGTATCTGCGAATTCTATAGTTTGATTAATAAGCATCATCTTCCCTAGGAAGCAGGTCTTAATGGATTATTGATACAGATATGATCATAAATTAAGAGGTCTGAAGGATCCATTCATTGTGATGCTAAGTATTTTTAAAACAAATGAACTCAGTTACTAATTTAAAATGTATTCCCTAGGCTAAGTGTCTCTTTACCTGATGTTTCTCCCATTGTAAAGCCCCTCACCCTTTCCTTGACCCATGGCCCCTCCATGTTGCCTGCTAAAGGGCCCACGGGCTGTCATGGATCTTAGGAAACTGCAGGCCAGGCTCAGGTGTGGGGATCAGGGCAGGTAGCCAGCTATAGCTGTTCCATCAGACACAGGGCTGAGGGCCCATCTCCTTTTAATTCTTTTACATCTTGAAGAAAAAAAATGAACTTTCTGGTAAAAGAAAAGTTTTAATATATAATATTATTTGTCATTTTTATAGCAATGTAGTTATAATTTTTAATATTTTTCAATGGATGAAGTGGTGCACGAAGGTAAAAGTGCCTCTGCCCATTGAAGGTATCGCATCATATGTGGCAGCTCAAACCCAAGGCTTAAGTAAAAACTAGCTTCAAACAAACCCAGTTTTATGATTTTGAATGCTTATGAGCATTTGAACTCTCCTGGGGCTGGGCTAGGAGAAGTTGAAGAGAACACCCATGTAGTGATAGGATAAGAGCACCAACTTGCCACCTGCAAAACCCAAGGAAAGCAGAATCATCTCTGCGGGTGGGGTGCACTCATGTTAGAGCTACCTCCAGGGTCTATGTCAGCTGGCCCTTGGCTTGACTGGTTGGCCACACTAATACTGTGCTTAATACTACAAGGCAAATGGGTGCCCAACATCAGCATAAGTCTGCAATGAGGAGTTCCAGAAATTTCCAGGCAGGTCAATGTCTATACCTGCACTATTCACTTCATAACCATTAGCCACAGGTGGTTATTGAATTTAAATTTAACTTACTTAAAATTGGATGCAATTAAAAACTGAGTTTCTCAGCTACACTAACCATAACCAAGTGCTCAATAGCCATCCCTGCAGAAAGTTCCATTGGACAACATTGGCCTATACTGTATTAAATGCTTGTTTCGGATTATTGGTTTTGTGGTTTCCCAAGAGCAAAATCTTAAGTCAGAGACCCCTTGGAGAAGAATCCTTTGGCTTATAAATCTTGTTTCTGCTAGTGTCAAAGCTGCCCTTGCAAAGTTCCATCTGGTGTTGTGAGGACCGAGCGTTTAGGGAGAAAGCCAAGTGGAGAACCAAGTGGGCGGGCCTGCTTTAACGAAAAGATAAGAATGATTTGCAATTAGTTATGTTGTTATTTCTAAGTGAGTGTTTTTAAGTCCTTAAGATCAGTTTGTTCTCGTGGGCAAATGAAGCATATCTTCAGAAATCTTGTTTGTGCCATTAAACGGATGAGTACACTCTTCATAGTGCAGAGATAAATTGTAGCTTAGACAAGGTCAAATGGTGATGCATGCTAAATTGGTGGGCTCTTAATTAATGAGGTTTTAGTTTAACTATCATTTTCTCTAATAAACATGTTGTTTTAGTTGTGTTTTCAGAGTTTGAATTGCCTAATTAAAATATAAGAGGCATTATATTTCTTTATAACTATGTGAACCATTTTCTTTGCTAATATTAATTCTCTCATTAACTTACCAGATTGGCATAAAGAAATGATTAATAACACCCTAGACAGACCCAAAAGCTCACATACAACATTTATGTGTGTTTAGGACTTTTGTCCTAAAATTCTGAAAAATTTATTTGAATGGAAACAAATTATTAGCAACTTTTATTGCATAAACACCTCAGGAGCTATCTCTTGTAATTCCACACATTTTCTGAAATTGTGTTCTGAACTATCCTACCTAGGGTTGCATGAGATATGATAACTGCACATGAGCCTAATAAAGGTTCTGATAAATAATTCAGTAAATAAGTCTGTGGAAGATGGGCTTATTCGGCACTTGTCTCATTTATTTTTGTTTCAGATCACCCCTCTTTAAAGTTTTTTGTTTGTTGGTAGGTTGGCTTGTTTTGGTGAACAGCTATTATCATTAAGCAGTATGTTAGTGTTATTTCTTGAAACTTTGGGGAAATAGAATATGGGCCTCAATAGAAACTAATGAACTCTTCTCCTTCTGTTTACTACTCCCTCTGAAATAGGAGCCCGCAATTTGGAATCTTTGTTTGATGTAAACCATTACTTCTGCAGTGTAGCCTGGATGACAGATTGATCACCTTACTGCCCGCTCCCCTCATTGCTTCTACCCCTTCAAGCCCCCGATGTTCCCTGAGTAGTTAATGGTTCAGGCAAGAGAGATTCCTTTTGTAACTTGACTACAGCAGGGGAGAGATATGTTTGTAGCAGTTAAGACCTGTATTACAGACAAGAACGTGCTTTCTCAAAGTGTTACAGGCAGTATGATTGTATCGATTCATGTTCACCTTCGTAGTCAAAATACATCTCCCATCTTCCCATCCTCACACCGACCTTCTCACAAATGCACATACAGATGTATTCCTGCATTTGGATGCAGAATGTCGCATGTGTCTATCAGTGTTAGATTCTACCTTGCTGAATTTAGCCTATTCTTCCCAGCTGTCAGAATCTTTAAAGGCAACTTAAGGAAGTTCCTCTCTAGACAGCCTGTTTTCTAATTCATCAAATTTTAAAATTTCTCTGTGCCTCAGTTTTCTTATCTGCAAAGTAGGGAAAATGAGATGGCCTGTATCATAGGGGTGTTGGAAGGATGGCATAAGCTAATTTATGTAAAGCACTGGGAAGCACCCTTGGCATAGAGTAAGTGATCAGTAAGGGTGCCAACTGTTATTATTTCAAACTTGACCTTTCATGAATGTATTATTCAACTCTTCCAGCTTTGTACCCTCTATAAATTTGATCAGGTTTCTGTCTACATCCCCAACAGAATAATTAACGGAAATATTGAATGGTGTGCCACTGGTGAGTCCTTCCCAGGTGATGGAGACCTATTCATTGTCCAACACTTTTTGAGCATGGCTGTTTATTTAGATAGAAATCATGTCACCATACTTCTTCAAACATACATCGTTCCATCGTGTTCCCGAAGAGGATTTTTTTCAAATATAATATTTGCTAAGAAAGACCAACATCAACTCTATAAATTTCAGACCTGTGGTTCTTATGGGGGGGACAGGGTTGGGTATGTGAATCATCTGGGGAGATCTTGGGACTGCTCTTCTATTTTATCATTTTATGTTTGAGATGTCGTGGAAGAGATTAAGAGACAGAAAGAATGAGATGAGGAAACACAAAGGAATGTTCATGGTATGCTGGGGAAACTCAGGCAGGTAATGTGTTTTGTGTGTGTGTGTGTGTGTGTGTGTAGCTTAGGTATTTCACATATTCAGGGACAGGAGAGAAGGGATGGACACATTGGAGTGTGTGGAAGCAGCTTAGCCCAGCATGTTCGTTAGGCTGTGAGTAACCAAAATCTTTTAAGCAAGGAATCTTCTAATCAAACTCTAGAGAAAAATTATGGAAGAGCATTTGAATACTCAATTGCTTTTTATTTCTTTGCTCTGGAGCATTTTCCTCTGACATGCTTCTTATAGGAGTCCAGTACTCAACAGCCGAAATGCCAGGTGTATCTAAGGACTAAATATACATCAGTTGCACATATCAAATGATAATCCTCATGCAAACTATCATATGAACTCACATTTAGGACAATTCTGTGGACAACCAATTCTGACACAGGAGATTTCCTGGTTTGGCTTTTATACTCAGTAGTGGTGTAAATAAATAAACATGTGAAATTTACCCATTAACCAAGCATGTTGTGACCCATCCTACTTCTACTAAACTGACCATTAGCAGGGAACAAAATCCCCTCTTCTTCATTGATGGTTCTTTTTATTTCTTTAAATGACCAAAATGCATTTTATATACATGTAAGTACCTACTAAAGAAGACAAAGTAGCTAAAGGTGAAAGTTGAATGTATTATAAGGATACCACACAAACACAAATATTTATATTCAGACATCCAACTTTCTCTGACAGATATATTTTAGGGTGACTTTTTGCATTTTTGAAGAGTTCTAGGTTTTGTGAGAAAATCTTATCATTTTCCTTTTAATCACGACCCTCCCAGTATATATAAAAATACCCATTGTAAATGCAGCCCAATTTTCTCATCTACAATATGAACAGAGCCCCTATTATGATGTGAATGGCTTTGGCTAGTGTACCATCTGCCTTAAAAATGAGACATTGAATTAGACAATCTGAAAGACCCTTTGAATTCTATGATTTCTATGATGCTTCATGGAAATTCAAGAAACACACACTTATGCTTTTGAGTAAGCTTCATATATTATACTGCCATTTTGTGATTGGCTGAACATTGCGTTGGGACCAACAACAAGTCAACAAGTGTTCAGACCAAGTGTTGAGTTGTTGCAGTCATCTGGGACAGATACGTCAAAGATCTAAGTTTTGAAGATCAGGAGATAAGAAAGGTAGAGTCAAGAACTTCTAAAAATGTAGATTTGGATAAAGACTTAAAAATAACATTTTACTGCTAAATAATGGTAAGTATTGCATCATTTAGGGTAGTTTGGATGCTAGTGAAGAGTACCCAATTAACAGTGGCTAAATGTGAAAGGCCTTTATTATCTCAAATATTGAGAAATTTGGATGTTGGTAGTGGTGTTGCTCCGTGATAGATGTCAGGGCTCTGGCTTCTCAGCAGCCTGTTTTAGTTATGCCTCAGGAGTGCAAGAGGGCTGCCATCCAAACGATGTGCATGCCCTCCTGTGACAACATCCAAAGTCAGATAGAAGGGATGGATTTCTCCTCACTCAGCTCTCTGAGTTTAATCTTCATTTCTCTTATGATTTCTAGCATCTCATTGGCTACCATGAAGTCACATATTCACAACAGGAGGGATGATATTACCGTGACTGCCTTAGACCAAGTGTGATATGTGCCTTGGGTATGATGCCATTCAAATCCTGAACGAACTCCAAGTCCTGTTAATAGGGAAGAAAGGGAACCTGGCCATGGCTAAGCAATGCAATAGTGCATTCTAAACTGTTAATGACTCTCAACCAGGAAAGTGGGAGTGGCTTAAAATGGAGTTGCTACTAAAAACCAAGGGAGAAAATCTTGCCTATTCCTCTCTAAAGCAGCAAATATCTCCACCCAAATGTTCTTTATTATAATAACGCTAGTGCTTGGGCCAAGGTTTTGGTGTGTCTATCTTGGATGACTCTGATATTATAGAGATATACAATTTAAGTTCCTCGGCACCCAAAGGAGGAAATGAGAAAGCTCCACTCTCCTGGAAAAAGTTATACTTCCTATTTTCCAAATTCATCTTATCATTTCAATTGTGTGCAGAATTTCCCTGCCTTTTTTCTTTGTGATTTTTCTCTGCCAAGATATAGCATCTTCAGTTTTTCCCAGACCAGTCTTCTCTTGGTGATGAATGAGATATAATCCTAGGTAAAATATGTTATACTTTATTGTTTGACTTGGGAAAGTGTTGATCTCAAACAGGATTGAGTAATGGACATTGTTTGTCCCTCCTTTTAAAAAGAGTGCTTTAATAATGTGTTCTATAATTCATTGAATAATTTTATTCAGCCAATTTACTAGAATTTGGCTAACTCTGAATCTTGGGGAAGGCACGGGCACATAGATATGGACCAATACAGCATATGGTTTCTGACTTTTGTATCAAGAGAACAGTGTCTCTGTCTGTGTATCCAATGGAGCTAGTCATAGGTTCTGCCTCACAGGCGTGTTGGGAGAGCAGCTGATTCAGCACAGTGCTAGAAGGAGCTCAAAAAATGGTGAATATTTTTATATTATTGTCTATTTATTTCCTTAGTTTTCTGAATAAATAAACTGGGTTGGATAGAATCAGTGGTTGCACCTCATTGTCTTCTCCCTTTTTTCCTGGGTCTTTCTTCCCTTCCATGCCTCACAGTATAGGGTTTCTATTGCTTGGGTTTGTCTTACCTTCACCTCGCCTCACTTCCTCTACTTTCAATCTGGTTTTGAAATGGCAGTCTCACCAAGAAAATCTTAAAATGTGTTAATATTGTTATTTTACCTCTGGTTTTTGATGATTTTCCCATTCACCTTGCATTTCTTCTATATATCATTGGAATGAAATCTTTTTATGTTTACATTTTATTTTAATCTCTAGACCTGTGTTGTCCAATTCAGTAGTCACTAGACTACATTTAAGTGTTGAAATAAAATTAACAACACTAAATGAGACTTAAAATCCAGTTCCACTGTTGCACTAGCAGCATCTCAATGCTGAAGGTGCATATATAGATGGTGGCCATCATACTGGGCAATGCAGATAAAACATTTCCCTCCTCACTGAAAGTTCTGTTAGAAAGTACCATTCTAGATGCTTGCCAGTTTTGCCTTTTTAAATTCTTTTGGAATGTTTGGGGTGTACAGGGTACAAGGCAGTGAGGGGGGCATCCACATCTCTTTAGAAGAGGACTTCAAAATGTAAGGGACTGTTTCTGACCTGGCCTACCATAGCTTCCAAGCCTACATTTCATGGGATTGAATGGCGCAAAAGAGGAGAAAACCATCAGCACATGAGAAGGCTCAAGCTAATACTGAGCAAACCCACTGCCTTCTTGCAGGTGTGAGAGCCTTAGGCCAAAACCCAGCCATGACACTCAGATAAATACTTTTCCTGAGAAGAATCTAAAAGCAATCTGCACACCCGGACCTTGGTAAGGAAGCCCTGCCATTAGCTTGGGTAATGCAGCATAAGGAGGCTGGAGGAAATGCTGGGACACATTTTGGACAATTTTCTTTTTAAACAGAGACAGAACTTTCCCCAGAGACAACTATCTCACCTAGCTACCATCCTGCAAGTTCAGGCTTCCGCTCCCTCGTGGTAGCCAGGCAAGTGCGTAGGTGTGGAGGTTGCCTGTGACAATCAACAAAGAGCACTTCTTCCCCTAGAGAAATCAAGTGGATTTCTATGCTAGCATTAGCAAGACAGAGCTATCAATACTTACTTTGTGCTGTACAGGAGCAGAGGTGATGAAGAATTTACTGACTGATTTAGTCTGAGCCTCACTCCAAAATAGATTCATAGCAGCGCAATTCACAATTGCAAAGATGTGGAAACAGCCCAAGTGTCCATCAATATATGAGTGGATTAATAAACTGGTATATGTATACCATGGAGTACTACTCAGCTTTAAGAAACAATGGTGACATAGCACCTCTTATATACTCCTGGAAAGGGCTGGAACATATTCTACTAAGCGAGGTATCCCAAGAATGGAAAAATAAGCACCACATATACTCACCATCAAATTGGTGTTAATGGGTCAACACATAAGTGCATATATAAGAATTACATCTATTAGATATTGGGCAGGGGGGAGGGGGGAGGAGGAAGGAGGGGATGGGTATATGTGTTCACAAAGAGTGCAATGCACACCATTCAATAGGATGGACATATTTGAAACCTGGAGTGAGCGGGGGAGGGGGACAAGAGCAACACACGTAACCTAAACATCTCTACCCCCATATTATGCTGAAATAAAAAAAATCAAACAACCCTATCAAAAAATGGATGAAGGACACGAACAGAAACTTTTCAAAAGAAGACAGAATAATAGCCAAAAAACATATGAAAAAGTGCTCAACATCTCTAATCATCAGGGAAATGCAAATTAAAATCACAATGAGATATCACCTATCTCCAGTGAGACTGGCCTTTATCAAAAATTTCCAAGACAGTAAATGTTGGCGTGGATGCAGACAGATAGGAACACTCATACATTGCTCGTCAGACTGAAAACTAGTGCAACCTCTGTGGAAAGCAATATGGAGATATCTTAAAGAGATACAAGTAGAACTACCATTGGATCCAGTAATCCCATTACTGGGCATCTACCCAAAATATAAAAAGTTGCTCTATGAAAAAGACACCTGCACTCGAATGTTCATAGCAGCACAATTCACAATTGCAAAGATGTGGAAACAACCCAAGCGTACATCAATACATGAGTGGATTAATAAACTGTGGTATATGTATACCATGGAGTACTATTCAGCTTTAAGAAACAATGGTGATTTAGCACCTCTTATATTCTCCTGGATGAAGTTGGAACACATTCTACTAAGTGAGGTATCCCAAGAGTGGAAAAACAAGCACCAAATGTACTCATCATCCAATTGGTATTAGCTGATCAACACTTAAATGCACATATAAGAATAACATTTATTGAATGTTGAGCAGGGGG
>CAUYSK010031961.1:0-46724 GCA_963575035.1 Avahi laniger
GTTTGCTATGCTAATGTTTTTTTCATATGAGATCATTACTGGTTACGATCTGAATAGTTAGAGAGGTCAATTACTTTGTATATGTGCATCCTTTCTTTAAAAATCAATGCTCATTTTTGAAACAATATTAGTAAAAACAGAGTGATGGTAATATTAAAATATTTGTAAAAATAATTTTCATAAACTTTAATTTTTTGCAATGTAATATTAGGTAAGGTTCAGAACCTGTATGAAAAAAGTGGACATCCAATAATCAATAATCATAATTTCAGGTAAATTACTCGAAGTGCCTGATTCATATTCAAGTGGGATTTTCTTTCAAAATAGCAATGGCTCTTGTTATTATTAAATATCATCATTTTAATACTGTAAATTATGAAATATTAAAATATATGTAATATAAGTTAGAGAATTAAAAGTCATACTAATTTAAAGTTTTCTTTAATTTGTAATTAAATAGTTACAGCATATTAGTATCTCTCTTTCACATTATATATATATACTTTATTTTAATCTTTTTTTAAATGTAATATATTTGATTTATAAAATTTTAAATAGAAGATAACAGTAGTAATTAAAATAAAATTCACCCGAAATCCACTGATTAAAACTAACCGTTGTCTAAATTTTAAATGTGATTTTGAATTTTGTCCCCAATGATCTATAACTCACTATTATTCTATTTTTACCTATTTCTCTGCTTTGTTCAGGACTTACACGAACATTTAAAAATTATATTATGTTTTTAAATGTAATATAGAGTATACAAATTAAAACATACTTTTAAAGTACTTTATTAATACATACTGAAGTGTATTGATATTATCACGCATTCTTCTGTGGAAAAGCTATTTCTCTTGCCTAATTATGTGGAGCAAACATAATTCTATACATTTTTACAATTCTCTGTTGTGTGTCATTTCTATTGGATTAAAAAAAAAAGATGTTTATGAAGATCTCTACAAGAAGAGTTTCGGCAGAAATACAGCAGGCAGATTGCTGAGAATCAAGAGGACCCGAAAATCAATGAATGTCCCTCATTTTGTGATTGCTTAAGTGTGAGAAAAAGTAATATTTTAGTTGAATTTCTTTTAAAATTATTATCCCCCCTTTTCTTATATCTGCCTTAAAAGTTAACCCTCAAAAATTTAACTGAGTTTACCTGCTTTTCATGAAAACTTATTTTTGAATAATTTGTAGGTGTAATATGGAAGACTTTACAGTTTTAAATTATCTGTATGTCTTTAATATATTAAATATTGTAAGGTATATATGTCAAATATTTTAGAAGCATTCAGCTTACATGACAAACACAGTCACACAGTGGTTACATCACATATATACATCAATCTTTATGTATTAGTATATGCATATTCCCAATTGCTTTAATTTTAAAATTATGTAATTGTACACAGCTCATGAAATATGTTTATTGCCAGGACCACTTGGGCCAAGGGTGCTATAGATGGACTAAACATTTCACATTTCATAGGAAGTCTACAACTATATGTCATTATTTATGAGACATTTTCAACTTTCTAAATTATTACATTAAAAGTTATAAAGCATATATAAAATAAAAAATAAGCACTTTCATAAGAGAACGTGATGCTATAATTCAGAAGGATTCTAGATTATATTTTTCCTTTTTCCATGTTTAAAATAATATTATGCATCATATAATATAAATATACACATTTTGGGAAATTCTTTCTAATTACAAAATAATTTAAAATTAAGTGTTAAAGTTTCAAAACAGAATTGTATGTTTAAATTTTGGATAATGTAGGATCTCATTTGTTAGAAACTATATTATAGAATTATTTTATAAAATGATTCAAATCAGAGAAGAGTCAATGTTGCCTATAGGAATGGAAATCAACTAGGAAAGTTGACTTACTAATTATTTAGCAGACTTGAATGAACCAGTATCCGAAAGGATTACTGCCCAAACGCCTGCCCTGGGGTTGGAACAGGTGTTGTTTCATCAGAATTCAGTATTGCTGCCATTTCATGAAGGAATTCAAAAAGACAACCCTGGGAAAGTAAACCCCATCTACGTGACATGAAAAGCGTGACTCCTAAACTAGATTGTACACTTTCTTCCTCTCAGTCATTTCCTACACTTTTCTCCGTCTCGAATAGATCCCTTACCAATTCCAAAGCAGCTGGCATAATTCTTCTTCTGAAAATGGCAACGGCACTCTTGCAGCAAATCTCAGGCACACAGGTGTTTGAAGGGATCTGAGATACAATTCGGCAGAAGCCAAATTTCAGGTAGAATCACCCATAAAGGTTATAACTATGAGGCCAAAAATTGTCTACTAATCTTCCTTCCAAAGGTTTATTGCTCAAGGCTACACTTAAGAACCTTCCTCCTCAAAGTGAGTCACCATTAAGTTCCTCTGCAACTGTTTGGGAGATTGTTTTGGTTGGAATTAGAGTGCTGTGATGACTGCAGTGCTCATCGCCTCTGTGTAACACCTGCAAGTTCCTTAGTCCTTATTATCTCTCAAACGGTTTCAATGACTTCGAATACTTTGCTGAGTGAGTAGGAGTAAAGAAAGCAGTCTATTGTTCCTGATGTTAATTATTACAAATCGTCAATCAGTCTTGACAGCAGATGCTTTGTCTTGCTATTTTCTGTGGGCAAGAGGCTATAGAAAGTTTGCTTTGGAAAAAAAGAAAAGAAAAAGGAAAAACTTGAAACTTGAGGTCTTGATGATCACTTCTTAATTTGCCTACAGCTAAAGCACTCCAAGTAAAGTATTTTTGTGTGTGTTTTTGTTTTTCTTTAAAGAATCACAAAGTTGCAAACTAGACCATGGTCATTTCCCTAATTGTCCACATGAATGTAGACCCTTGGCGTATTAGTGCATGAATAAGGACAAACATATACTGCACTTCAGAGATACCAATTTGTATGAAGGTCAATATAAAATGAAATGAAAAGGAGTCTCTTGTCTCCAGTGCAGAATAATCAATCTGGGGAACTCTCCTGGGCATAATTTTGCTATTCCTGGAATCTCAATTTTTCTTGATGCTTGTGAATAATTCTGACCTAATGGAAGGAGCACCTATCTTTTTCTTCCTTTCCTTATCCAGCGCTACCATCTCCAGTTATTGTATTTCTAAGGATTTAATCCTGGAGGTGATCCTATTCATAACAGTGGCCCTGAGTCTGAACTATTTGAGATAGTTACATACACCCAGCCAGGCAAAGTGACACTGTACCTACCAAAACAGGCATTTTGTATCACCGAAAAGAATTGGATATAATAAATTTTGGATACATCCTAATTTGTGGAAATTTGTGGGAGTAACTGGCCTAAGAGTCAATTTATGAACTAAAATCTTGACAAGCCTCTTATAGTAAACATTCGATTTGGGGATAGATTCAGATGTGTGTAAAAGCAGAGCCCTTAGTAGAGCTTAGCTCTTAGGTTCACTACAAGGATGCCTTTGGAGGAAATAGATACTGGCCAAGAATACTAGGCAGCAATGGCAGAAATTAGAAGGGAGCTACATCCCACCTTAATAAGTTTCTCACCAGGTTATCAAATTTCTTATACTATGTTTTTCATTAATTTATTAACACATTTGCTTTCAACAAAGATGCTATAGTGTCACCCTCAACTTAGAAATCTGTAAGGAATGAAAGCCCCTCATATCATTTTGAGGGAGAAAGATAACTCATGGTGTTAACTAAAACTCGTCCACTTGTCCATGAGGCCGAATCAGAAGAGCAAGGACAAGTGGTTTGGTGGGGAAGGAAAGAGAGTCTACTTTTCTCACAAAAGGAGGAAAAATGATAGACCTGTAGACTTTCTTCTTTCAAAATCCAAATTTCCTGAACATAGGCAGAAATACAGAGCTTTTAAAGGGAGGGTTCTCAGCTTCAGGCAATTACTGTGGTTAACTATGCTAATCATCTCATCTCTGCCAAAGACAAAGCCTACAAATCCACCTGGAGGGCTGGCGCCACCTGGGAGTTTTAACAAAAGACTTAACCTGCCTCAGGGATGCAGGCCAGACTGCAGTTCCCAAAAAGAGTGGGGAAAGTTTTAGAGACAGAAAATCTCTCTTTTTTTCCCCTAGGGCATTCCCTGTTACATATTCCCCACTCTCAATGTTTCCCTTTCATATCTGTGGGAGGAGGGGTGACTGTGGCTGGTGACCCCATTCCATGAGCAGGAGAATTAGTCACTTATGATTTTATATTCTTAAGCTATGAACTGTTTAGTTATAAACTTCAGTTATAAATTACTTGGATATAGAATACCTAATTATGGACTTACCAAATATCCCTCTTCGTAGACCAACTTCTTTGTCATGCCCAAGGGATTCCAACAAAATCTCTCAAGAATAGTACATTACAGATTTCAGTGTCAGATTGTTGTAAGTCAAAACTTGTGGTAACCTCCTTCATATGGCAGGAATAGTGCCAGTGATAAAATTTCTAAATCAAATTGCCTAATAAAACTATGGGAGCTGGTCTCATTCCAAAGTGCACAAATTAGCCCAATAAACCAAACTCTAACAGCATATTTTTTTAAAGAAGTTATGTGTAGATCTTAACTAATTTATTATAATAGTTTTCAGTAGTTAAGCTCATCCATAGAGTTTTCACTTCCTCTTAGCTAGTCTTCATCTGACCTTTAGAATAGCTGAGTTAGGCTAGCATTGAAGTAATTAATCTCTGCATTTCTGTCATCATGCAGTTGGCATGAGCAATCGGGGAATGCTTAATGTGTGTATTATGTAGATCTCTAGCTCAAATGAAAGCAGGCTGCGATATATAAATTAAAGACCTTTATGACTCCTAAACTATATTGTGCCTTTTTAGTGAAAATCTGGAGGGAAAATTATGAGACAAAATTTGGTCTCATAACTTTTATAAATTATTATAGTGAAATTGGGTTTCTGGGTTAACTATAGGTAAAAATGTTTCTTAAATATTTGCGTGCCAGTCATATCTTCCTATGCACCACTGCTACTCTTAAAAGAGGACTAACTTTGATTACTTTGGAATTTGAGATATTTCATTAGAGATTGAAATAAACAAAAAAAGAGCAGCCATTTCAGACCTTAACAAACAATCTAGAAAAATTAGTAGAAAATATAAGCTATCATCTTAGATTTCATGTGATATATTACACTATCTTAAATGATGGCATATTTTAAAATACCAGTCCTGAAGGAGAATGCAACAGTCCCCAACCTTTTCAGCACCAGGGACTGGTTTCATGGGAGATAATTTTTCCACAGGAAGAGGGGTGTGGAGGTCAGGCTGTGATGCGAGTGATGGGGAACAGCTGTAAATACAGATGAAGCTTCACTCCCCATTCCTAAGATTCATGGGAAACAATTTTTCCAATTTCTCCATGGACAGGGTATGGGGAAGGGGAGGCTCAGGCAGTGATGCTTGGGCCAGTTCCTAATAGGCCACAGACTGGTACAGAGCCACAGCCTGGGAGTTGGGGACTGCAAGGAGAATGAATTCACGTCAGCCATACCTTTTGCCTTCAGAAGCTTATATTCAACAAAGATCTCTTCTCTTTCTTGCTCCTGTTCTTTTGCTCTTCCACAAATATTTGTGGTATCCACTATTACATGTAGATGAAACTGTAAAACATGTTCCACATATATCGTAAACATAAATTAATTTAACTTCTTTTAACTAAATTCACAACGAAAATTTTCATAAACATGGACTTTGAGTTAGTCTTAAATGCTGTAAGAAATTTCTTTAGGCTGATATTGTTAGCCTAAATCTAACGCTAGATTAGACGTAGATATATTAGCTTAACTCTGTAAACACATCTATTTTTAATTAAAAATGCTTAATATTTTCATTAAGCACATACAGGAAATAATTTATTGTATTTTGGGGAAGGCTATATACCTGCTTTTCTACATATTTTCATCAATAAAAAAGAGTGGAAATGCACCTTGACCCAGAATTGCCTTCATAATGACAATATAAATAATGTGTTCTGAATCATAATCAAGTATAGTCAGGCTTTATTCAATAACCCAAACAACTAATTATATGCCATGCTAGATAAATCAGTGTAAATATAACAGAAGCTAGAAACAGCTGGGTAGATGTCTAGGGATTTTGAAGGTTTCTTTTTTTGCATATGAAGTTAGCACACCATGGACACATTAACTTTTTTCTAAGAATTTAAGTCTTAGAAAATTCTACTTATGAGATACTTTAAATACATTTTTAGAAATAATATATTCGATGATTATACAATAATATATATTCATGATCCAGAAATTAAGAACATAAAAATCTTAAAAATTAAATAAAATCATGACTATTCCAAGAAATGTAGCTACTATAAGTGCTGCACATCTCACTTTGGGTTACTTGTGACCCACGGTATAAAACTTTTATTATTCATAACCAATTATATACATTTTTTTCCCATCTCTCTTGTTTGCTAGACCATGGTCCCTATAAGAAATTTGGTTCATGGTTTGTTTAACCCTGTCTTTAAAGTGTTATTTGACACATCTATCTTTGTTGAATGAATAACTATTTAAGTGGGCAATTTTTTAATTATAAGAAGAGTGAAATTAACACAATTAATTACTCTCTTATTCTTGAAACACTCTTGTTTCTTGGAGGAAATTAATTTATTCAAGTTTCATAGGTTTTTTTCTTGGTTGTATCATATACACCTAGAATGGGGAAGGGGAGGTTGTCAAAAACATCAGACTACATGCTTCTTCTGGAGGAACAGGGAGCACCCACCTCCTTCCACTTATTGCTGGATGGGAATGCAAGCCATTGCTGCTTGATTTTTTTTTATGTCAAACAGAATCATAGATTTTATTCTTCCACTAAATACATATATATAATATATATATTTACATATATAAATTTTTAAGTTAAATTAATTTTAAAAACATATTTTGAGGGACTATACTTTTCAGTTCAATAACAATACGAGGAGCAGATCTAATCCATGGATCAAGAATTTCCAGTGTTTGACACACACCATATCTTCTTCATCTATGTTTTTAATGAGGAATCATTTAATATCATTTATCAATTTATATTGTCAATTGATAACTAAAAGCTCAGGACAAACCTAATCACCTAGTTGAAATCTTGTTAGTGACTGTGGCACCATCATCTCAAGATGTCCAAACTCACTGTTTTTTGTTGTTAGAAGTATGGAGTCTAGCATTAGACCCTACTCGCTTGTCTGAAATCCTGGTAGATTATCTACTAGGTATGTACCTTTCTGTAAGTTTTATAACCTGTCTAATTCAGTTTTCACATGTTTGGAATGGAAATCTTAATTATGCCTACTTTTTGAGAAAGGGATTGGGCAACACCTATTAATTTCATTTTGTTAAAATGAAAATCACTTACAGCTAGCATGGTGCCTGGCACATGGTCTGAGAAATTTAACTCTTGTTTTTTTTTTTTCCTTCTCCTTCTCTTCCTCCTCTACTTACTCTTTTCTTTTCCCTTTTTATTAAATTGAAACTCGATCCTAACAGTTATTCAAACAGAAGTAGGGAGCCTTATTCTTTATATTCACTGCTTCTACGTCTAAAATTCCTCCTAATTTGTATGCGTGTACCTTCTAAGTATAATGTGTTTTTTTACCTAAATATATTCTTGCATTCCTTCAAATATTTCTCGATGCTGTTGTTGTACTGACATTTTAAAATGCTGACAATATCAAGTCATTCTTTAGTTTAAATCTTAAATTGCATCCCAATTTTGTATAATGAAGCCCCAAATTCTTGTTTGTTTTTTAATGGCTGTATTGAATAATATAAGCAGTGCGCAGTCATTTAATTAGAAAAACTGATATTTGTTGCGTTAATGGATTTTCAACAGTTGTACTGATGGGATGGGCGATCCATTTATGCCAGTCTAGGTGCCAGGCATGTGGATGAAGAAGCCCCAAGAGATGTGACATGGAGAATTGAAGAATCAGTGTTTGCAAATATTAAAAGGAGGGATACTACTCACATGCAAAGGCCTCCTACAGCCGGGACATAAAAAGACAAAGAACTATAAAGTAAAATGACAAATTTAATATGAATTAAATCCTATTAGAGAAAGTCTGCATGTCTAATAATCATATGATACTATGCTTGGCTTCATCAATAATGTACAAATTATAAACTGAACCAAAATTACCTAATCTATTGTTTATATTATTAAGCCATCAAATAGGTAGTGCCATTCTGAAATGCTGATGTGTGCACACGCGCGCATGCGTATGTGTGTGTGTGTGTGTGTGTGTGTGTGTGTGTCAAGTTATAGTGCATTTTGAGAAAGTGATTAAGTAACACCTATTCTGGGAAAATATCCTAAATAAAATATGGAACAAAACACAACCCTCATGTTTAATATAGTATTTTCTGTGGTGAAAAAGAAAAAAAAACTAGCAATAACAGCCAGCATAATTGTCAATCATGAAATGTTTGATAAATTATGGTATTTTTATATCATGGGATATTACAGACATATTAAAATTGGTAAAATCTATATTTATCTAGGTAAATATTAATGAGATACTAAATACATAAATTAAACTCAGCTATACATGTTAATGTGTTCTCATTTTTTGCTGCTGTGAAAGACAAAAAATTTCCTATATATTATGTGTATATATGTTCCATAGGAATCTCTGAGTACAGGGAAAGTAGTGGAAGAATATACATCAAGCTATTGTCAATGTTATTCCTAAAAGGCAAGAGGGCAGATTAAATTTCTTCCTTATACATGTTGGACTGCTTTGTGCAACATATTTTAGATAAGGTTTCCTTAAAAGCAAAGCCTGTAACAAAGACTTCAATGCAGGTAGTTCATTTGGGAAGTGTTCTCAGGAAACACAAGTGAGTGGAGAAGGCGAGATCAGAGGGGGAAATGCAAGAAAGCATGAATTAGAGAGGCCTTTTCTGTAGGCAATAAGGCTATTCTCAAACTGAGACTGGTATCTTAAAATCTATTTTCAGCAGTGTGTTTTTATCATTTCGCATGGTATCTTTGAATTTTTCATTTTATATAAGTGGTTTCTGTGTTATTTGGCCCATGTATATTTGGAATGACACTAATTTCATTGTGGAATGTAGCTTTGAACATTAACTGCTTTATCTCCCTTAAAGCTTTATGGCTCAAATTCTATTTCACTATCAAGATTGCAACACCTTGTCATCTCACGCTGTTTGCCTGTTTGTTATTTTTAGCCTTTTTCAATGTCTGCTTTAAATTTTTCTCTTGATTAGAGATGAAGTTGAGTTTGCTTTACTAACAAATTTGATAATCTGTTTTCTGTTTATTTCTTTGTTTTTTTGTAGGTGAGTTAAGCCCAATCACATTTACTGCCATAATTGTTTTTGTTTGCTCTCAAATCTGTCACAGTATGCACAGTAATGTTGCAATTATTATGAGTGTTATATTTACTCTTTCTTTTACCATTTGTTGTGTCTTTCCACTTTTTGAAAAATTTATTTTAGTACTTAGGAAAGTTTGTATTTTCATTTTAGTGGTTACCTTTGTTTTAATATTTTTAAAGTATTTTTGTAACTTAGCTTTTTACTATCATTTATGTTCATTTTATATGGTATCTTTTAACTGGCACCTATTACATATTAGTCGATAATCTTATTTTATACTTTTCTTTCCCAGTTTTTAGTTGCATCTTTCCTACTTTGTCAGAGTACATATATTTACATATAATTCTTCAACCCACACCCCACCACTATGGTAGTCTTAGCTTGACAATTAAGTCCACAAAATGAACACTGTCGGTATTTTTGCCAAAGTTTTCATACCATAGTTATTTTTTGCATGGATGAAATTTATCCCTAATAAATTCCTCAGACAAAAGATATCAGTGTTCTTCAACATTTTTCAACATTCAACACTATTTTCCTATGGCTTTGAGACTTGAGGAAAATCTTAGCTGGATATGCAGTCCTTGGTTCATACATTGTTTCCTGAGCTTCTTGGAAATGCTGCTACACTGTTGCTTGGCTTTGTTTTTTGCTAAAAGTAAAATAAGATGTAGAAATCTTTACTTTTGAGTCTTCCTGGAGGAAAAATATTATTATAAGTGGTTCTCTCTTTCTCTCAAATTCTGAATTTCTTATTGTCAATTTCTTTCTTTTACTTTCTTAAACTCTCTCTGCATTATTTCTCTCACTTGTAAAATGGGAATGATAATTGTATCATCTTCCCTGGGTCAGTGTAATTATAAATGAGATTATACTTATATTTTTTTTTTGTAAAATGTCTGGCATACATTAACAACTTAATATTATTTGTTTTTAATAATAATGTGATTGCATTTACATATATTAGAAATAACAACCCATAGCTAGAAGCATGTAGCTGAGCATTTTAACTTGCTTCCTCTTTGGTTTAATAAACATGTTTTATTCCTTATCTTTTCAAAACATGAAAATTCAGGTAAGAAAAAACTCCATATGTTATTATCAAAAATTGACACTGTGATCTAACAGAAAGGTGCACCATATGTGTTGAGGGCACAGATCTTATTTTGTACTATGCTAATTGTCATGGTGATATAGCAGAGAAATCAAAGGTTGCAAGAGATTATATTTCATTACAAAACAAATGCATTTACTGTCATTTACCAGATCACAAATTTAGCTCAATCATCTTGATCATTTCATTGGTGACACAAGATGAAAAAGAGAATAGATTTACTACTCTGAAATTTATGTGTACATACCTAAAAACATCTATTTTATATATGGCTAATAAATACCTTTTAATTATTATAGGATTATGAACAATGATTGTATATTTATGAAAAAATATTTTAACAAGAATTTAGTCAAATAATTGTACTTATATTCCTTTATTCTAAATGGTTTAAAACTATTAAATAAGAAATATTTATAGAACTGCCTATTCATTGCTTTACTAAATTGTGGGATTTACCTATAGAAATAATTTTGTTAATTATTTCAAAATATCATCTCAAAATAAAACTATAAAAAGCAGTGTTTATTGCATATCAACTATGTGTTTAGACTTGCACTTTGTCATAGAAGATTTTGCAATCAATTTTGGGACAAGTCTGATATTCATGGAGGTACTTAGCTAACTACATAGGCAGTATGTATTGAAGCAAACAGAAAATATACACAAAAACTCATTTGTCCGTACTATGATTAGATAATAGTAAAATAAATACAGTTTTCCAGACTGCTTAAATAACTAGAGATTTTTCATTAGCTATGGCATCTAATTAGATATAAGACAAATATAAAAACAACATGGTAGATATTAAAATCAATACGATTTGCTTACCTCCTAAAATTATGTAGTTGTATTTAGTTTATAAGTTGAGGAATTAGGTAAAACTGCTGGCTTCATCTTTATATTCTCAAATCTAGAGAAACTTTAATCAAAGCCGTTTAGGGAACTGGCTAAATCTCCTTGAACAAGTGCGATCTATAGATTTTAAAAAAAGAACTATTTTTAACGCAGTAAATTTTAATGTATTAAAAAGGAGATAAATGCAAATGGTTCTAATTCACTTTAGATAGTTAAACAGCTGCTTTTGTTTGATGGAACAAAGAGTATAAAAGGTAGTTATTTTAAGCTCATGCTAATATGATTGATTCATTATATTATTTCCTCCTGCTGCTTTTAACTCTTGATTTTCTATTCTTTATAGTTCAACCAATTTTACCTGACAACATTCATTCATACTTCCTTACAGTAGAAAGTTGACATTGATTGCTAGTTAACCAGAAACCCTTGAACTAAGCCTATGAGGTGATGGTTTATAGATCAAGAGTTTGGTTACTGTAGGAGCCTTTTTCCCCCTCACTGAAATGTTCAGTTATGTCTGTACAGGACTGAGAAAAAAAATGTTTAACTGACATGGTGATGATAAAGGTATATCAAAGCTTTCTTTCTTTGTAATTAGATAAATTGCATTTTGTACAAACTCTGAAAAAAGTGTCCAAGTCAGAGCAGTCTTGAATGATCAAACTCTGTGGAGGCAGTTCAGGTTTTTTTCTGCCTAGTATCATGTTCTGATAGAACAAAGAGATCTATCCATTAATGGGGGAGGCAGCTTCTGACAGCCATGGAATCTTAAGACAGCATATAGAAGCAAATAACCTTCCCAATAACTACAAATTATTAATATCTACACTCTTCTTTCAAACCTCTCTCTTCTCATCTCTCTACTGCCCGCGATTTGCTTTCCACCACAAAGGACAAATAGATGCCATGAAAAGGCCTTGGCTTTACTTTTTTGTCACCTGATTGGGCAAAACTGAGTAACACATTTTCTGTGGGTGAAGTTTATATTTCTGATAATCAAGAAATCCAATAATAGGAGGTTCAAGTATTTTTTTCTTTTTTACTTAGGAAACTACCAGATAGTGATCATATTGGCCCTTCCTTATGCTCATGTGCACAGACAATCCTGTCCCTGCACGTGCACACATATGCAGACATACACACACATTCACTGTTGTTTATTAAATAAATGTAGTCTCCTGAGCCAATTGTAGGCTCACACTCCCTTTGAACTGATTTTCATAACCTTATGGCTCAGAATACTCAATGCCTACAATTAATTATATCATACAAAGCCATATTCTTCTGGACAGACAATGCTATGGGTTGAATTGTTTTCTCCAATTGTAGTTCTCCAATTGTTGGGGCCCTAACCCCCAGTACCTCAGGATGTGACCTTACTTGAAAATAGAGTCATTGAAGAAAGAATTTATTAAGTAATGATGAGGTCATACTGGAGTAGAATGAGCTTCTAATCCAGTATCACTGATGTCTTTAAGAAGACATGTGAAGAGAAAGAGACATCCACAGAAGGAAGACAGTGTGAACAGGCACAGAAACAAGAAGAAGATGACCTCTACAAGCCTAGGAGGATGATCTGCACCACATCCCTCCTTCTCAGTCCTCAGAAGGAGCCAGACCTGCCAATACCTCGATTTTGGACTTCTAGCCTCCAGAATTGTGTGACAATAAATTTCTGTTGTTTAAGCCATCCTGTTTGTGGTACTTGTTTATGGAAGTCCTAGCGCACTAACACAGATGACATGCCCCATCCTATCTGTGTTTTAAATTTTTGAGAAGTTAGTTTGGACTGTTCTACAGTCCACCCATTTAACCTATTTGCTCTCAGTTCTTTCCGTGCCCTAAAGGAGTCCTTATCATATTTTTCACCAGTACATTGACTTCGTATTTGGTTTTCTTATATCTAGTCTTTCACATGTACATATTTTTTATGATATTCAGATTGGCTTTTTAAAAACTCAGCTGCTATTAAGACATGTTTCTGATTATGGTCTTCCAGTAAATGTTCTACACCTTAAGGTTAGAATCCAAAAATCATGGCTTCCGAGGACATCTTTAAAATTTAGCCTACTACTCACCTCTCTAGTATCATCTCTTAACACTTTCACCTTGGTCTGTCTATGTTACTGATTCTGGTTTCCCTTTAGCTCCGCAGATGTGTGAAATCTCTCTCAAGCATGCTTAAACATTTTTACTGATGGGAGCATTTTATCAAAATCCTTTTGAGACAATGGTAATACTTATTGAACACTTATCTACTTCACTATATCATAAATTCCTCAAGACTATGTCTGCTTCATTAATTGAAGAACCTACCCCCTAAGTCTAGAAAAATTTGACATGCAGCCGGTACTCAATGAAATAATTAAATTAATTACTTAATTAAATGGCTGAAAAAAATGAATGTAGACTTAGACTCCCTGATATTGGTCCCTAAAACTGATGAGTAAGGATATTAAACTAGCTGCAGTATTTACCATTTATTTAAAGAAGTTACCCATTGCTAGGTATCTACTTCTGTCTCTTGTTTTGATACTCCTTACCATTCATTTTCAGTTTCCTCTAAATCACTTCAGTGCGTGTGTTTCGCTTGCCTTTAGCTGTCTTCAAGCTGGATCATAACATATTGGTGAAGAGCTCAAGCTTTGACATCAAAATGGCCCAGTCAAAATATAGGCTCTGACATTTACTGTTTAAATTACATAGAGGGTAGTAGTTATTAGACACTATGGTAATAGTATCAACTTCCTCATAAATGGAGTGACCTTCATTTGGTTTTCTTAGTATAGTCCCTGATTATACTGTCACCCCAACATGTCATTCAGCTTAGTATTGATCCAGCATTTCTCAATTTTCATGATGTTTTAAACTAATAGCTGAATTAAAATAGCCAGGGAAGATTTGGTAAACTTCACTTTTTCCAGTTTCCTCTATAGCTTTGTCTAGTAGAACGTAAGAAGTATGTAGATGACTTCATGTTAACTGGTATTTTTGTGTTAAGGAAATGTAGGGATAAACCCTCTCGAACTCTTTCCAGAGAGAGAGGGTTACAGACAACTAACGCCTATCTTTCATGAACAGTGTGCTAGGTGTTTACCAAAAACGAACTGTGATTGTATAGGAACCTGTAGAAGCTCACCCCCTCCTACTATGCTGCTGCCCTTGCTGGCCACCTGGAGTCCCAGCCAGTTGTACAATGTATGTAAACTATTCCATGAAAGGGATATGTAAGGAATTACAGATTAAAAATTCACAAAATATATATGGAATACAGAGGCTAAGTAGTCTGTCATCAATGGATGGGATAACTTGAACACTCTTAACAAATGTTTAGTCATTTATTGAATGTTATAAATCTAATACTGTTTTTCCTTTTCCTTTTTGATAAAAGATAAGTTTATATTGTTCAATGGATCCTTTCAGAATTAATGAGCTCTAAAAACAAATAAAAAATAATGTTCATCTTTAATTAACAATAAATTACTGGGCTTCTCTTCCTAAGGAAGTTTATAATGAATGTATAATTTCCACAAAATGTTTGTAGACATTTGCCAACTACTGTGGGAGTTGTGGTATCACCTACCATATCAGTGATATTGAAAAGAACAAATCTGCCAAAAAAAGTATCAGCACTACTTCAAAATTTAGCAGTTACCTCTTTAAGAAGACAGTGCTTGATAATGATGATAAAACACCCTAAGAAGCAGGATGTATATTTACACATCACTCTATGAAGTATATCTTGACATTTAAATTAAATGCCACTCTTCAAAATTAATTTTACTCATTTTAATTCCAAGTTTTCTTGTACAGGTAAGAAAAAGTAAGGAGTCGCTTAATGTGTTGCCTTCATTAGCAGAAGAAAACTTTTGCAAACTGTTAAATGATGCTAGTTTTATGTCAGTGCCATCAGATCGTTCAAACAGAAAAATAAGTTAATTTCAATCATCAGTTGATATTATTTCATTTAACTTATGGATTCAAAGTTGTAATAAAGAATCTGACTCCATTTTTGATATCTGATCACTGACAGCTTTTAAGTTTCACCCTGCCCACTTCCTCTCTTGCTCCACATTTGGGCAACGGGATGGAAAAGCCCATTCCCTCCCTCTGTTGGTGCACCAGTGGGACGTTCAACCATGCAAATGACTATCATTGCACTGTCCCCCCATACACCCGAGTTCCACCTCCTGACTACAGTAAAAGTCAGAGCCATCCCACCTCTCCCTTTGCTCAGATCATTCTTGTACCTGTTTGGAGCCTCCCCTACTCTCTCTAGAAAGTTTTATGTGTGCAGTTGACATTTTCATACCCTCCTGCTCATGTGTGTTATCATCCATCTCACCATAAAAACCAAATTTTGAACTAGATCTGCCAAAGGAGACATTTGAAATCCTATTATAAATTTACTTAAAAGGTTAACCTTGAAATAAGATTTTTGTTTACACTGATAATACAAATAAAACGTTTTGAAAAGAATTGTTTTTAATAAAAGCAACGTTCCTAGTACATTAGAAACCTATGGAGCTCAGAGTTCTCTAGAAAAAGAGAACCAATAGGGTATATATGTAATCTGTGCATGTGCATGTATACATGTAAAACAAAAGATTTATTATAAGGAAATGGCTCATATGATTGTGGAGTCTGGCAAGTGCAAGTCTGTAGTGTGAATGGGTAGGCTCAAACCCCAAGATTGCTGAAGACCAGCAGGCTGGAGCCCCAGAAAGCCACCTCTTTGTAAGTCCCACAAGCTGAACCCAACACTCATCACTTTGATTCATGATATCCTTTGTGCTTGCTCTATACCATAAGACACAAATTTAAAATTATATAGTGACTACTTAAACATGCTAGAAATTTTTAATCGAAATCATGTAATTTGAGATATAAAATTTTGGGAAGAATCATGAAATGGAATTTCTATTTTTAACTGTATAGGTAGATATATTCTATATTGAGGTGGAACAAAATAGCAAGGATTAAAAGCCAGCACAATTAAAACGTCCATCTCCACTGCTATTGATGTGGAAGTGTCATCGTTTGTCCTGTATAACGACAATTGAATGATTGTAGGGTATCCACAAAGGCTTCTTGTGACCATTGCCATGTCTATCCCTATCCTCTGAAAGATCCAAGCCCTCCTCCGTTGCTTATCCTGTCCCGCCACTGGCACACCTCCTGCTGTTGACTACACCAGCTGATCACAAGGAACGGGAGCACTGGACCCACACCCACAACTGCTACATCTTCCTTTCAAGCCATAGCTGAATCCTAATAGTTCTTTCATTTCAAAAAAATGTGACTTACCTCTATAATAGCCTGTTACATGATTTCCAATGGTCATTCCAACAAGACTGATCACTTATTTTCAGGAATATTCAATGCAAGTGATTTACAGTATATCAGTGATACAACCATGGGAAAAAGTGAGTCCACTATAATGAAATATCATTTTATTTGAGTGAAATAGCAATTTTAGTTTATCAGAACATAGCCTAAATATGCAAACACCTTATATGTCAAAATAATTTGCAAATGAAAAGAACTCATGATGAGCCCCTAACCATAGATGGACTACCTAAAATAATATTTCAGATGTGTGCTATTGGATACAGTGTTGGAGAAAAATGTGTGACAGCCTTGCTGCTAATGGAAAATAACTTGAAGTCTTAAGAGAAGAGAATCAATAACATATTTACAAATGAATAATAGGATGTTATATGTGCATATATTTGTAAGTTACACATTGGAAAATATAGAACCGAAGATCACACATCATAAATCAGTAATGCATTAAGAATTACAATTTAAAGTTTTATGCCTAGGAATGAGTTCTGACTACATTGTTTATTTATTTTGTAGAATTAAAATATTACTTAAGAAAATTACCAAGAGCATAGGATCTTTTCTAAAACACATTATGTGCTCCCAAATCTGTGAAAAGCTGGACTTACCATCTTTCTAGGTATGATGAGACATGCACAGGAGGAATATTGCTTTATAAAAAAAATAAAATGCAATACAATTTACAAAAGGAAATTTGGTTTTGGAGGCCCAGTGGAATTGAGTTCTAATCCTCTATAGCTTAAATAATGATTCGATGGTAGCATGCCAAGGAGTATACTATGCTATATGATTGACTTTCAAATAATAGATCTTATTCCATTTGTAATACAGTCAAAGAAATCAAATAATTCCAATGTTCAAGGGGCGTTTCCTCTGAAGAACAAATCTTTAGTTTACATATCTGTACATGTGTCCTGAATACTAAGCCCTATAGCATCACTGTAGAGATAGGTAAGAATACAAATGGGAGAGAATTAAATCATTTATATTGGCAAATATTTACAGGAATATAAAAATAAAATCTTTAACAATTCTATAAATAAATCTGAGCCATTTAAAAATATTTGTCATATATTGAGTGTTCTCTATGTATGCAGCTTGTGGTAAGAACTTTTATGTTATATATTATATCTTATAATCTTCAGAGCAACCATACTAGGCAGAATTGTTGTCTTATTTATAGATGCAAACACTTAAGTGCTAAAGTTGCAATCTAAACGTAGATTTGTATGATTTGAAATTTGTACTGTTAACCATTATTTCTGAGTACCCTATAGCAGGCTTACTACTTTTATGGAAAATATAACTATAATAGGCAACTAAACAACAGTGATATTGGTTTGGAATTATTAGTATTTATGTTTAAGAGTGCAATTTGAATCAATTCATTTCCTCATTCTTAGACCAAACGGAATCAAAATTTGTGAGTTTGTGAAATTAAATCTCATACAACTAGATGTTTTATGTGGTATAAATATTTTAGAAAGGTAATGAATCATTTAATTTTCAAATATACTTGTTGGGCCTGATTTTTTTTTTTTTCTTTGAGACAGAGTTTAGCTCTGTCACCCCAGCTAGAGTGCAGTGGCACAATCATAGCTCACTGCAATCTCAAACTCCTGAGCTCAGGAGATCCTCCTGCCTCAGCCTCCCCAGTAGCTAGCATTACAGTTGCACATCACCACGCCTGGCTTTTTTTTCTATTTTTTGTGGAGATGGGGTCTCACTCTTGCTCAGGCTGCTCTTGAACTCTTGACCTCAAGCAATCTTCCCACCTTGGCCTCTTAAAGCTCTAGGAATACAGGCATGAGCCACTGTGCCTGGCCATGGACCTGAAAATTCTTATATACATTGACTATGTGGATATAAACAGTTTATATCATGTAAAGTAACTTTTTGTACTGAATTTCCTAAACAGAATTATTTGCTTTAAGTACTACAACATAAATTGCCATTTACTTAGTTTTGTGAGAGACTCTAGCTTCCAATATCAAAAGTTAAGGGGCCTAAAGAGGTGCCTCAATTAAAAAGGCCATCTATAAATTAAAGGCAATTTATAAATAAAGAAATACCACTGTGTTTTCCTACAAAGACTATTTGAATTACTGGACTGGAGAAATTTGATGGTAGAAAGTATTGGAAAACTAAAGAACAGACAGCAAATGTATTCTCAGAGACTATAGCAATCAGCAAAAAGTGTTCTTATTTATGAACGAATGGTTTGGAAGATGCAATATACCATGTAAAATTTAAAATACTATTTTTTTCTATTTTAAATTGTACAATGGGATACATGTTCTTATAAAAAATCACCAAAATAACTGAGATAAAATATCTCTAATATTAAAGTGAAACAAAATCAAAGTGCCAAAAAGTTTACAAAGTTTCATCCCTTTATTTCAAAGTATAGAAAATATAATTGGATGAATAAATAAGACACTAAAGAGTGCGATGTGCACCATCCAGGGGATGGACACGCTTGAAGCTCGGACTTGGGGGGCAGACAGGGGCAAGGGCAACATACGTAACCTAAACATCTGTACCCCCATAATATGCTGAAATAAAAAAAAAATAATAGTTATTTCTGGGGAGTGAAAATGGACCTGAAAAGGGTATTTTTCATTTTTTATAATTTATTACATTTTTGAACTATTAACATAGTTTTGATATGTTTGTAGCATTACCTATTTAAGGAAAATTACTGATATTTAAATTTTAAAAATAATATGTTAAAGATCATTGGCACTTATTGGAAGCTAATATATCAAAAAAAATTGGAAGTATCTTCCATCTGGCAAGGATACTATCATCCTGAATTTGAGGTAATTGCAGGGTAGGTATCTGAATAATCCATTAGCTCCAACTTTGCTGAGAATTGAAATCCTGATAAAAAAATCAATTTGATGACTCTTAAAAACAATCCCACATACATAAAATCCTTAAAATTCACTCATTTATTCAAAAATTTATTAGGGTTTTTAACACTACCTATCTTATATGGTAGAAATTCTAGGCACTTCCATTGCCATTTATAGCTAGCAGTATTCTGGATATGGTTAGGAATGTGACCTAAAGTATTCTCTCAACAACAACAAAACAGGCGAAAAGAAACTGCTACCTCAAATAATGATACTGGGTACAAAAGAAAGATTTAAAAACATTTTGTCTACAGTTTGCATATCCCCTATTATTACTAACACTATGGTTGTGCTTAATTTGTATCTGTCTCTATAACAAGTACTGTCTCTTTATATTTATAATGGCACTGTATTCATTTTTATATATGTTTATATATGTCTAGGAAATAATTGAAAGGCTACTCAAACTTAAATGCATCTATTCTTTCATATTTGATAGCTTATTATAGAAGTTATCATATTCTAAACTTATTTTCAAATCAAAAGTTTCAACATCAAAACTTTTCAAACCAAAAGTTTAAGGTTGTAACAAATAGAAAAACATGTTAAGGATATATGGAGATAGTATTATTTGTCTATCAAGCCAATTGCGACTTTCTGGAATAATTGTTCCCTGCAACTATTATTTATTTTATAGCTTAGTCTCTGTTTAGAATTTTTTCCAAAATGTCCTCATTAATATAGTAATAGTAATAAATTGGATTACTCTGAAGCTAATAAAAAAAAATTAAGGTTCAGTGTTCTTCAACTGCAGTATGTTTAAATGGCTGATTTTTGTGTGTGTGTGATAAAGGTTACAAAAGTAAGGTTATTGTAACAGCAAATGCAGTCGATTGTTGTCTCTTTCCACTGTAACTTTTCCTTCCACAAAATTCCCCTTTGTGTTTGATGGAATTGTATTGGTTGCTGGAGTTTTGAGGTTTAAGTTAAGAGAAAGTTGAGACAAGTATACATTTCTGGTATGGAACTTTTGGGACATATTTGCATGGTTCAAACGGTTCCTTAACAGTATTATCCACTGCGCACACACTTTGGCGCTCTGCACAATAGAAATACAGCTTTCTTGTACAAAATTTGGCTATTTCAGTCATCATTGCCACTGTCCTCTCATTCTCTTCAACAAAAACCAGTCTGATTTATTTTTTTATTATCTTTTCATATAAAGAGACAACCAAAGTTTATATAGACAAATATTATTTGACTTTTGGATGTTTTTGAAGTTCATGGAAGTCATCTGATTTTTTAAAAATTAAAAATTGTTTTCTTGTTCCAATTAAAAAGGCTTACGGTCAATCAAGTCTAGTGGGAGGCTAATGTACCCACGGGAATTTATTAAACCCACCGGAATATATTCTAATCTAAAATGTCTACCATCTTAGACATGGAGGAAAGAAATGATTTACATTTACTTCCCTGGGGTTCTCTTCTTTATAAATGATTCATTATCCAGATCAAGACCCTAGATCCCAAGAGTAACAGAATTATTAATTATGTTCATAGATTATGGCAGTAAAAATTCAAAGTGAATATTATTTTCAAAATATACATTCCATAATATTTTTATTTACTATAACTAATTTCTCTAATTTTATGTATTGATTGTTTTTCAATTTAATTACTCAGGATGAAAGAATAATCTCATAATATATTTTCTTTGTGTCTTTAGCCACAATCTCTAAAAAGAACAATTAAAATTTCATAATTGCTCTATTTCTTCTTAAAAAATGTCCTTAACAGTGCTAGAAATGAACATACAAATTTGACAGTCTCTTAAGAATATCAGCTTTTCCTTTCCTTATTAATTTCTGTGTCAAATTGAGTAAGCCTTTTCATTTTTTTCCCCTGAAAGCTGATTTAAATTTCCAGAGAGAACATTTTCTTCCTTGTGGCTTTTCACATTGACTCGGGACTTTTCCCCAAGGCAGGGTCTTTCTCTACAGGGAAATCTCACACAAGTTTTTCCTAATCAGAAACTCTGTGAGTTGAGTTTCCTCTGTGAGAGAAAAAGTGATATGGGATACTCCAGGGAAATACTGGTTCTAAGAGTCTTTTTCTCTTTTTCTTTTTTTAAAAAATCTATTCCTTCAAGAAAATGTCAAAATGGAAATGTTGGTATTTATAAATAAATAGCACAAAATGAAAAGGAGAATTAGTGATGATACAGGCAGTTTGATCATTAGGAATATGAATGAGTATTTTGAATTGTAAATTACCAATTTGTTTCCATCTATAAACTAGATAGTTACAGATTAAACTTGCTTTGTTCTGTGTAGATTTGGCCTTGATCAATTTGAAATGAGGATTTTCCAATGAATTTGCATACTCCTTTGAAGCTAAACTATAAACAGGAATTTATATAACTCTTACCAGAAATATTTGATAAGATATATTCTAAGTGATGACTAAATTATTTTAGCCATTAAACTTTATTGCATGAAAACATTGTATATAAATTTTAGATATGCTAAAGAAAAATCTTTGAAGAGGTGTTCTAAAAAAATAATTTAATCAATATTTATACCATTATTTAAACTTAGTCTGATTTTTGATTTTTCTTATTGAAGTATTTTGTATATTTGAACATGGCATTAATTTGGAAAATATATCAAGCTCCTATTACATATCTTTTAAAATGTTTTAAAATCTAAAATATGGCAAAAAGTTATTTGTATACTTTTCATCCCAGAAAAAAATTGACATTGAGAGTAGAGATGTTTTATCCAAAGTTATTCCAACATAAAAATCATAAAATGCTATAAATTGGTAGTTGCCTAAATGTGTTTTTAATGTGTTTTAAAACCCTAAATATTTAATTTTCCATCACATAATTAAATTTGTGTGTTTATTTGTCCATATTATATTTTAATTTTTGTGTATATTCATATTTAAATTTCATATATATTTTATATTTTTACATAGAAAGTTTTAAGTTCTTTTTTCAATTAATCATATGAATAATTTTTGTCTTTATTAAAGATTTGTTTTATCTTAGTTAATCACCTATTTCCTATTGCTGTATTTTCCCAGTTATACTAATAACGGTTGCTTTGTATTGCTTCACAATTTTTTCAAGCTTATGTAGTTAAAAAACAAAACCCCAGGTAACAGAATTACCAAAAAGAAAAGAAAGGATCATAATACATACATTGGAATGTATACGTAAATTCAGCATTTTGCATCATCCTCAAATAATATTACATTAGAGGTATCCATACTGTAGTAGAAAATAACTAAAAATGCAACCCATTTTATTCAATATTTGTATAATATTCCAAGACCCATTTAGGTATTTTTGTCTTGGTAAACTTTCAAGTGGTTTCCAATATTTTTCAAATACAAAATTATGATAATATACATAATTTTACATATACACTAACAGTGCTTTTAATTTCATTGGCTTGGTTACAGAATAATTTCTGTTTGTACAGGTATTAATAGATTGTTTTCTCAAAAGACTGTAGCAACTCACAGTGGCTACAGAAATATAGAGTCTTTTTCCCCCTCATTTTTATTAGAACCCTGATGAAGTGTTTTCATTTTTTTAAAGTTTATTCAGCCCAATATGAAAAATGATATATCATTCATCAACTAATTTGCTTTTTTTTCTTCCAGCAGTGGTTTATCAGTTGATTTATCTGTGTACAATTCATATACTGCATTCAATTTTTTATCAGTGTTTAATATTTTATTAGCTACTTGTAGGAATTATTTATGTAGTACATATAATCTATTATCTGTGATATAGGCTATTTATATATAATACTTCAGGAAAATGTTTTCCTGAATTTTGTTGTCTTAATTTTTTAATTAAAATGGAGATTAAGGTGTACATCATGCAATTTATGTTTTAATAAGAACTTATACCATGAAATGTAATTATATTTTATATTTATATTTTGCTAATTATTTCCCAGCATGTATTCTTTATTTCTGCTTTGGCTTTGAATGTTCATACTATATTTAAAAAAAACTTAGATTTTGCTTATAGCTTTATTTTTATAGTCTTGTGATGACTTTCTGTTTTACCAGCTATTATTTTTCAGATGAAATTAAATGTGATTTTTC
The DNA here is from genome assembly GCA_963575035.1 of Avahi laniger. Classification (NCBI taxonomy): domain Eukaryota; kingdom Metazoa; phylum Chordata; class Mammalia; order Primates; family Indriidae; genus Avahi; species Avahi laniger. The sequence goes on from CAUYSK010031961.1 coordinate 23,680, forward strand.
ATTTTTAAATTACTGTACATATTTGATATATATATGATCATTTATCATACTCCATATAGATCTACATAAATATCTGTCTACGTGTGTGTTTCTGTGCTAGTACTCTACAAACTATTTGCTATAGGGTCTACTGCTAAAGTGTAAGATTTTTTCTTTATTTCTGCTACTAACCACCTCATCTCTATTTTTGGTAATTATAAACTATTGATATTTGTGAACCTTTTCTTGTCTCAAGCAATCTTACCAAATTCTAGAGTATATTATAGCAGTTGTTAAAATTTATGTGAAATATGTTATATATAAATAATATAAATATGGAAATAAATAAATGACATTTCAGACATAAAGTATATCTGTATAGTACCATGTATTATGTAGGTATTCAACCATATAGTACATAATACAAATAATTTTTGTCATTTTTTTTAAAAGTTTATAAAAATATTCATTAGTCTTATCTTATTAAAATTTTGTAAGATAATAGTAACAGCAGTTTTTCCTGCTTTCTTCATTTTAAAGACATAAATGAACAGCCTTACACTTTATGTAACTTATATGCAAATCAATAACATTTCCTCAAAATACAAATTAAATTGAATTTGTTTCACGACCCTGGTCTTTATGTCCTTCTATTTTGATGATCCAGAAGTGATGCTATAGGTTACTTAAATTATTGTTTTAAACAATTATTTTTATACACTTTTTATATATTCACAGAAATTTTGCTTTCTTTCATTGTTATTTCCAAAAATCTTTGTAAAATGATATTAGAAATGCAGTGCTATTTTTCTACCAAACATGTGGTGCAACATTACAATAGCAAGCTGATTATTACTGCTCCCCTACATCAAAGCATCCTAACACTAAAATTTTGAGTCTTCTATTTTAGACTCCTAAAGTAGATATGGTGACTACTACTTACTGAAATAATAAACAATAATAAAAATGAAATCAGTGGAACACATACAATTACTGGGAAAAGTATTGATAAAATGAATCTCTAAAAATGGTAGATGAAAAAAATCAGCCAAGGAAAAATTAATAGAATCAATTTGAAAGCATCAATAGCCTTAATATTACTTAATAAAAATCAATAACATCAATGGCAGAAGATTTAACATTAATATTTTACACCATCAAAACTTATATTTAAGGCTGGATATGGTGGCTCATGCCTGTATTCCTAGCACTTTGGGAGGCCAAGGCAGGAAGACTACTTGAGCTCAGGAGTTCACGACCAGCCAGAGCAAGAGCAAGACCCCATCTCTATTAAAAACAGAAAAAATTTGCCAAGCGCGGTGGTGCACACCTGTAGTCCCAGCTACTCGGGAGGCTGAGGGAGAAGGATCACCCTAGCCTGGAGTAGTTTGAGGTTGTTGTGAGCTAGGCCGATGCCACTATACTCCAGCTTGGGCAACAAAGCAAGACTCTGCCTCAAAAAAAAAAAAAAAAAAACTTGTATGCTTATATTTAGATGAATAAAATGTTTGAAATGTTTATAGTTAGAAAAACTGATCTCAATAAGAAGTCAGAAAATTACATAGAACAATGAAGAAAGACAAATTGAAATACCTGGGAAATCTTACAGAGAATTAAATGGCATAAGCACATTCTTCACAATATTTTTTTGTTTATTAATGAAAATTGATATAATTCTTATGAGTTTGCTTTTGTAAGCATGACACTAAACCTTCACTCAAAGTGAAAAAGGATCAAAATATCTAGAATGCATACGAATCTAAACTTTCTAGAAAATATAGAAATCTTAGATTTTTCTATGAAGTTAGGTTTAAATTTGTTTTTTAAGCTAGGGCAGTTTTACCCCTTTGTCAATTATTTATTTCCCTTTCAGTATTTTTCCTTTCCTTAGTTATAAAGAATCATCCTGTCTTAAAACCTCGTGCAAAACCTTCCATGTGGTAGATCATGTGTTCTTATGGTGCTTCTTTCTTTGGGGGAAAATATTTAGAGAAAACTAAGCATGTTGCCTGTGGTGCTACATTTTTTAACTGCTTGTAGAAGTCGCTAGCGATTTTTACTAAAGGAAGCATAAACATTCTCTAAGAAATGCACTCAGGAATATATTGACAACATTTGGTTGTCTGATCATGGTATAGCATATGACATGATTTTTAGAATTTGTTCATGTATGTAAGTAAGACACACTGTATAGCTCAGTTTTGAGACTCCGTGGCCTGAGACTATTCTGTGGAAGTGGGCTTTTCTACTGTCACTTCCCTTTGTGACAACTTTGCTTCAGAAAGAACAGACTCCACATTTCTGAACAGGACCTACCATTCCCCAGCTCTGTTCCATTCCCTTCAATAATGCGCTTTACCTTCATCTCCTCCCTTGAAAATGTTTCCTTTCTTTCCATGTTTAGCTCAAGCTTTGTCTTTTCCAAGAAAACAGACAAACAAAAACGTTTTCCAGCATTATATTATTTGTGTTTATGGCTTATCAACTTTTAATATATTTTAGCACCTCAATAACCTCAGCTGTATTGCAGATATCTTTATATTCCTTAATTTATCTAAAGTAGTGTCTTACAGAATAAGTCAAAGAGGAAGGAAGTTATTGCACACATAAATGGTGCTAACTACGCTGTTCACAAGGCATGCAGAGTAAAGTGTCCTCAGCAGAGAAAGGAAAGTTTTCTCCCTATTATAGAGCCAGGCTGCAGAGCACATTATTGTCCATTCTGGAGGGTAGATGTATATTCACTGTATTTAATTTTAGCACTTGCTTTTCCCTTGTTTTCATTACTCACAAAGGTGGATCATACGTTTATTAACAGCAATGGCTATGTCTTCCCTATGCAGAACGTTTTATGATTTTCTAAGTGCTTTTTACATTTATTGCAATTTTGGATCCTCGTAACAATTTTGTGAACTAGGGAAAGCAGCAGTTTCTGGTCCATTTTTATCATCCATTATAAGAAACAATTTTAGCTACAAGTTCAATATAGCCCTCATTCAAATAGTCTAAATATTGAAAAGATTGCTTTATCTTTTCATTTTGAAAGATGCTTTCTGTGGCTTTAGTTCTAAATCAAAATATGCTTTCTTAAAACCTTGCATAAATATATACTAACTGAGAATTCTATATTCATTTTTTAGCACAAGAGTAACACGAGGCCCAGACGAATTAGAGATTCAAGAAGTATAAATGCGATGAATAAATTAATGCCGGCATTGATAGATGAAGGGGAGAGCAAAGAAATTTCACTGTGCAGCTTGACTGAACAACTTTGTTTGCAACAATATTTGTAAGGTCAGGGAATTGTTGTTTAGAATGTACTGGAAAATTAAAAAGAATAATGCAATTGATTCTTCATCCTCAGGATTCTTGACTACTGAATTTTAAATCTGCAAGATGTAGGTCTCAGAAGTTCCTGTGCACGTCAGCTCCATCTTACAAAGAAACGCGAGGAGAGCAGGTATATTGATACTTTCAAATGGCTCCTTTTATCTTTACAGAATACTGTTTAGGGCACAGTAATTGCATGGGGTCCCAAATGTGTGTTAATATACAGACGGGCAATTCTTCATTGAAACAGGGCACATAGACCCTTTCAAATGGAAATCTGTGAAGGCAAATTCCTTTCTTCTAAAGCACCAGCAAATGTGCTGTTACGTTTCACTGGGGTCTAATGGGTAATGGTGTTATGGCAGGAGAAATGTAGATAAATTCATGATGCATGACTGCAAGTGTCACCAGATTGTATGATTTTTATCTAGAATGTTAATGGTTAAAAAAGAAACCTGAATTTATTTATTTTTTTTTCCTTTTCTTCATCCCAAGGCATTTTACCATGGTATTATATCACCCTTTCTGCTAAGATCTCCAAAAAGTTACTAGATATGATAACTGTTGTATGCCTTTAATTCAAGTCCATATTATTTCCCCTGGGAAATTTTAGAAATGCTGGGGAGAATGTTTGAAATGGATAAAAAAAGTCTGGTGGAAGGAAACTTATAGAAAGGAAAAACGGAAGACTTCTATATCTTTGTTTTTTTTGAGTCTTAAATTCAATGATAGCTATGTTTCTATTCACTCTCAAAGTCAAATAATATAGACATTTTGACCTCACATTAGTTAGAAAGTTGAGATTTTACAAACCTCTACTTGAAACTTTGTTTTCACTTTTAAATTTTGTCAAAACTGTCCGGTGCATAGTTTTTGACTCAAGAGTGAGAGGTTCAAAACTTCTCACTTATTTTTCATTTGTTTCTTCAGGTGTAAATGAATTAATCAACATTAATCATAACCTCTTCCGTGTAATACAGTTGTATATAAACAACTGTGGTTTTTAAATACAATATGAACTCAATTTGAAAGAATTTTAAAGAAAATTAGTTTTAACTTTTCAAAATATGAGAAATATTCCATCATCTTTCAATGAATTTTTTCATTCTTTTGGTAAACGGAAATACATTACTGATGATATTCATTTTTATACCAATTATTAAAGATGTCATCTAGTACAGCGCTTAATGAGGTTTTCTATATAATATGGCTAATATTTCTTAAATTCTTACTACTTATCATGCTTACCACTAAGCAATTTATACAAATTGACTTGTATAAATTTTCATAATAATTATTACTCACAAGTTAGATTAAGGAAATCAACAGACAGAAAGTTTAAATACCTTTCTCAGGTTATTCAGAACCAGAATTTGACCCCAGACAGCCTCATTCAGAGACCGTAATCTCAATCACTGTCCAGCTGCTGATGCCGGATAATGCTACAAGTTATAAGCTACATTTTTTACACTATTCATATAAATATCTCAATTATAAATATTGCGTTTTGTGTCAAAGCTTCAACACATAAGTGCACATACAAGAATAACAACTATTGGATGTTGGGCAGGGGGGAGGGGGGAGGAGGGAGGAGGGGACGGGTATATGCATATACAAAGAGTGCAATGCGCACCATCCAAGGGATGGACACACTTGAAACTCAGACTTGGCGGGGGGGGGACAAGGGCAACATACGTAACCTAAACATCTATATCCCCATAATATGCTGAAATTAAAAAAAATATTAAAAAAAGCTTCAAATATTATAATGTATGTAGCTGGACATTGCAGCATTTTGATCACTTTAAGATTTTTTTTTTTCTATTTAGATTTTGCCTCCAATTTCAATGGGGCAAAGGTTTATCTTGCACTATTTACTTCCATATTTTTTTCAATTCTTTATATTTCTTCTACCTGCTTAGCGCCTTTTCTTTTTCCTTTTTTTTTTTTTAACATGCTTTTAAAAGCTGTAAAGTGGAAAATAGGGGTAGGAGTCGGGAAAGTTAGGTAGTGTGGACAGAATGGAGAGATTGGGGAGTAATTATACCATCCTACACACACACACACACACACACACACACACTTAATTCATACTCTGGCCTAGGTTATTTCAACATTCTTGATCCTGTGCTCAAGCAACTGTGTCATGTATTACAATTGTAGATGTAGAAAATTAATCTTTTGGTTCTTAAGGAGAATGGGATTCTGAGCATTTCCTCAGAAAGAGCAGATTACATTTTCTTTGTTTCTAGGCAGTGTGAATACTGCGACAGAACTTCACAGACTTCCAGGACACCCTTGTGGGAGTCTCACTGAATATCCTCACAGGGAAACTAGGTCACATACCCATTCTGTCTTCTGCCAGACCAGTATGCTCAGAATTTTTCTATTCCTGAGGTATGGCACCCAGGAGGAGCTCTGGAACCTGCACACACTTGACACAGGATTAAATTAGTTTATCCTCATTTTGACTTGTTCTCTAACTGTTGAATTTATTTGGAGGATCATTAATTCCGTCTGCTTTGTGGAGATATAAACCAAATTACCTCCTTTCAAGCATCTTGCCAGGCTACTTTCTCCTGTCAATGCTACGTACTTTTGGTAGGTAAAATTGTGTGACAATAAGGAAGTGGTGACTTTTATGGTCTTGCTAGACCCTGACACAGTGCTTAGCATACGAGAGGTGCTCAGTAACTTGTAAATATGAAGGCCATAGCAATGAATGATGCAAGGCAATTTTTGGAAAAAAAATAAGATATTTGACAAAATGAAAATTGTTTTACCTTTTTTCTCTTAGAGAACGTTGCTATCATTTTCTCTCAATGAAAGAACTCATATATTATTGTTCTAAAGAGTATTTTTGAAGTATCCCTGAATGTTTTAAAAGATAATATATCTAATAGAAATAGACATATTTTGGTATATACAACTTTCTGCCTTTTGAGAAAATCATTGACGTGTTGGAGCACATGCAGATTAGTACACATGTTTGTTTTTTTTTTCCTGGAAGGAATAAATATTGAGAAATAGAATAATTATATATCTTTAACAAATATCTGAAATAAATCTTACTGTGCCTAAACTCCATAAGGCATTCGTAGTTTTAAACAGGATGGCATGTTTTCTTGATTGTACTAGACAAGATGGTCCTCACACTTCAGAAACCCATACTTAACAAAATTTGAAAAATCACCTCCTTGGAATTGATTTTAAAAAGGTTGAAAATGACTATATATCATGTCACAGGATATATATATATATATATATACATGTAAATGAATATATATATGGATAGATACACACAAATATATGCATATTGGAGTGTTTAAATGGAAAATTAAAATGTTAAAAATTAAAATTAAAAGAGAGAGCTCGGTCTGGTCTGACATTAGGGAAGGATGACAAACCTTATCCAGAGATGATTCAGGGGCTTCTCTTTACCAAATCAGATCTAGATCCTCTTCCACGAATTTCAAACCTATGTCATACAACACTGCTTATATTAGATTGCCACCTTCAGGGATTTATATCTATTTACATTTCTTCCTCCTGTCTGCACAATGTTGACTGACAACCTTCCTGGATAGTCTCATGAATTTTGGTTCATGCTAGTCTTCCGTCTTTGTGACATCATAGCCTTATCATTTCATTTTGCTTTGATTTCAGAAACTCTTTGGAATATTTACCCTCATGGGTGTCAGCAGTTATATTACAAGCTCCTTCAGTGAAAATAGATGCTTTCTGTTTTAAATACAAACTATAAATCGATCTATTATTAACTTCATTAAATCTAATGGTTTAACAAGAATAAACTTCCTTCCAAAAAGTAGCTCAGAACTATGTTAAAGATGGTACCACAGTGTTGCTCTATATTCAGTACTATATGAATGACACCAGCTTCCACATATTTGACGATTCTACATGACATCAAGATTACATGAAATCTAAAAAGGTCATTAAATTGTCTATTTTGATGAATAATATTAACAACACAGATATGTGTAAATATAGAAAAATTAGACTCTTTCCTTCTTTTTATGATCAAAATAAAAGAAAACATATCTAAGATAGTGAAGCTAGTAGACTTTGAGAAAAATAATAATATTATTTTGGAATAATGGAAAATCCTAACAGGATGAATTTTTATAATCAAAATCACCATTTCAAAACTAACTGATAATAGGAAACAAAGAATAATATTATGTGTTGGTCATTATATCTACCAATGCATTCATAAAGTTGTCTGACAAAATTATTTGATCATTGGAAACAGTAGTTTTATTATTATTTCATGGCAGAGAAGTGGCAAGTAGCATTCTAAGATGGCAAAAGAAAATATCCATTATGTGAGTTATATTTTAAATTTTTCACCTTAGCCCACTCTACTGTATGGATAGTAAAAATCAGTAATGAGAAAAAAAAAGTAGTGATGCTAAGGAAACAAACATTTATATAATCATCATGCTGTTAGGAACAGCTTCTTACCCAGGATTAATATTTAAATATTTAATATTTATCTTTTGAATTTAGTCAAACTATTTTCTTTATTCATATCACATTCTAAAAATATTCTATTATAAATACCCTTAAAACATTGTCAATATACATTAATAAACATGTATTCCTTTGCTATGTATGAAATGTAACTTAAATGAAAATGGAGCAAAATCTTTCTTGAGTTTTAGTTGATATGAAATCAGCAACATTGCTCCCATTTTTAGCTCTTTTCATCAATTGATCAAGGTGTTGTAAGTGCTTTTCTTTCTCACACATTTAAGAATGATTGGAAGTACTGAGTATCATGGTGTGAATAGCTTTTACTCTTAGGTATGAAGAAAAAAATTGATTTTACTTGTCCTAAATATTCCAAAAATTGTTAATACTTTCTGAAGCAAAAATGACATGGTAACTAAGAAATTCCGTTAGAATTTTAAAAACAAAATGCACTAAAAACTAGCATTTTGTGATATTGAGGTTAGAACATTATAATCCATAAACAGATTATGTTCTTATACAACAAGTCAAATTGAAGTAAAAATTGTACACAGATATTGGGCAATATTATAATAAATATGTTTTCTTTTTTACATTTCTTCAGTAGTGTTATTTCTATGAATGGTATGGAAATATGTCCAAGCTTCTATAGCAAAACCTAACCAAAAGTTGTTAGAGGATGTTAGCTCAGTTAACTCAGTAGCTTTATATACTGGGCATTTCTGAATTTCTAGTAACCAATAGGAAGTTTTGTCTTTGTAAATTCATAGTTCTGAAAAAGATTTGCATATAATTTATTCAAGTTTGAGATGCAATACTATATCAATAACCCTGTAGTGAATGCTTATAATTTTACGTTGCCCCAACACTCATTTTTAAAAGTAAGTTTAACTTTCTCATACCAGAAGCAGGGCTCATTCATTCTTAACATGGTTCCCAACACTATGCTCCGCCTGATGGCTCCCACAGGTAGCAAGAGATAAAACTCAGAGGTATCATCCCATCCTAGCAGGCTGGACTCCCCACTTTCCTTGCCCTTCCTAACAGGAACCATTCAGATTTGCCAGTGAGCTTAAAGTGACTACCTCTCAGTTACAGGGAGACTTCCGGGAACTAGTGCCTGCTTGTTTTAAACCCACCAAAGAAAGCTCCCACAGGAAACCTGTTTGAAAAATACCCTGGACCCAGTGAAGGCATTGATCCACGGGTCTCTGCTCTTTCTCTGCCTGTGATCCTTGACCTCTGTGGGGCAGGAGGAGGGCTCTGGGTCTGTCCTGTGCTCTCCAGGGTCTGTAAATACTAAAATGTCTTGAACTTTTCACTTCGTGGTTGTACCATTGAAGCCAAGCCTGCGATCCAACCCCTCGAGGGTGAGGCATCTGAGGAGACTCATGCAGGTGGCCCCCCTTTCCTGCTTGGGCTCTTCTGTTCGTCCCTCTCAGCTGCTGGGATAGAGTTTTATTCAAAACACAACTCACAAGGGTAACCGTGTTTATGAATAGGATATATGAACAGGACAACGTGACTGGCTGGGAATTTCACCAAGACTTTATCATGGGATTTTCTGTTCTTTTTAGTGGTCCTATTTCACTGCTTGCAACACCACATATGAAATGCAAGAAAATAGTTCCGAGAGATTATGTGACTTATCTAAAGTTATAAAGTCAGTAGCAGGGTCAGTTTTTATTGGTGGTATGAACATTTTAATGTTATTATTCTTTTTGAGTCACAGCACTAGGATTTAAACAGTATCTCTGGCAAAACCAAAATGTAGTTAGGGAAAGTATATTGAGAAGCAAGTAAATCTCTTAACGGAGATGAAAGTGTGGATAAAGTCTGTACAAAAAAAGGGAAGAGTTGTTTTATTTCATTGAAGAGAGATGACAGAGGAAAAAAGAACATGAATTAAGGAAAAAGTGTGTAAGGATTTTAGCCTTCTTACGGCACCTTCCAAAAGAGGCTGAGTTGGCACCTACCATAACATGGGCAAAACCTAAGGAAGCAAGTAGAGTCTTCTACCCACAGTGGCAGGAAATGTCTAATACAATAAGCGCAAGGGATAATTAGTGATTATGTAAAATTCTGTAAGTATAAGAGCCCATCATACCCCAAGTAAAAATTTGGATTAATTTAAGTTGATGTCATTTGGAATGGGGGACTGTCAATTCTCCATTTAAAAGTTTTCTCATAATTTAAGGCATTGATTCAGTTATCTCTCATATATTTTCTATATCTATTAAATGTAACCACCAGGAAATAAACTCCTCTCATTTGCACTAAGGAAGTTGATGACCTTTTTATTCTTCTTTTTATTCTTCAGTGGTTCTCATCAATGAGTCACTATCTCTTAAGAGGAGTTTTTGAAATTTGGGGGAGCCGGTTTTGGTTGATTGGCTGACACCACTGGCTTTAAACAAATGAAGCCAGGGAATCTAGAGGCATTTCATTGTGCAGGACGGTCTCACAATAATAAATGAGTGTTCCATGGCTTGTATTAATTTCTATCTCATTGGGTATTCCTATAGGTGAAAAACTTGTAATTATCTGGGGCAATAATCTATTTCCATTTCACACGTGGTGACCCAGTATTGTTGCATAACTTTAAAGTACTCTAAATTTTCCAGGAATATTCTTACATAAATTTAGGCAACAATTTAAATTGCTTTGATCTAGATGTCATAAAAAGTAGTTCATAATTATGAAAAATATATCTCCAATGATGTATTAGTCACCAATAGAATGTGCTTGTGTGTGTGTATGTATATATAAAGAAATTTTTATACATGGAATTATCTCTCATGACTAAACATGTTCTTCTTGAACAAACTTTTACAATATGATCATCTGATTCTTTACATGTAGATAGAGTCATGTGCTTAGTTCTTGCATGTAACATGCAACAGTGAAGAGCTTCACTTCTGGACTCAGGTATTTAGGAGAGGATGGGCTTTCTCCACTTTCTTCTCTTTCCGCACATGTAAACCTTACAGTTATATTAGTATTTTAAGGATGGTTACATTGGTTATATACCACAAGGTGGAAAGAGCTTAGGTCCCTGAATGAATATGTGTCCTCGTCCCTGCCATCTCCTCTGTCGACCCCACTACACTATAACGTGAGTGAGCCATAACATAAATGAAGTTCACCTAGTGATATCTGCACATATTTGTTTTGGCAGTTATCCTGCTCTGATGAATCACACGGCATGTACATACTTCATACCACTTGGCATCAAGTGACCATTTACGATTAATAAGCAGTTGCTGCTATCAACACTTTATATATCACATGATAAAATACATTCTCTGTTTCAAATGCATATACTAATAAAAGCATGTTTCATACTAGAAATGACCTGGTTTGATTTTTACAAAACAATTACATTTTAAGTAAATATAATTTTATACAACAGAATCTTGATATATCATAAAATGTACCCAAACTGCTTATTTTATTTAATATTGGTGATTCCCTTGAAACTACTATTTCTGGCATTTTCCAGTTTTTTATTTACTGTGAGTTTAAAAGAAAGTCATATGTCTATTTTAATGGTATTAGCTTATCCATTTCAGTGCCATTATACTCTCTTCCACAATTTAGACTAGTATAATTTGTTTGTATGTATTCTTAGTGGGAGAATAGATTATTTACTTCTTTTATATTATAGAAAAATATTCTTAGTGCTTCATGAGTTTAAAACAGTGGCTCATAAATTACCAGTTTTAAAATAGAAGAAATGAACATTGTGACCCATTAATACCATCTTTCATTGAATATTTTTGTACAAAATTTGATCTGTAAATATATTTCTTCCTAAGTTAATATTGTACTATAATTCTTAAAATAGTGTAATTTCAATCCATAAAAATGATTCAAGGATTTTTATATGGAGTTCTTATGATTTTAATTAACTCTTTAAACTAAAGATTTTATCAAAAATTTTATAAAAAATATAATTTTTCTGTTGAAATATATAAACTATTTAAGAGTATTTTATATTTTTCTGCAGTAATAAAATACAAAATCAAAGTTTTTGCAGTTGCTTTCATAGAGTCATGTCAAAAATTAAGACATCTCTAAAATTCTTACTCTGTGATGACAGCAAAATAAGCCATATGTTTATGGGTTTGCTAAACTTAGAAAAATCTATCTTGTTTTAAAAAAATTAATGGTTGTAGTATATTTATACTGATGTTTTGTATTGAAATATCTCTTTTTTGAATAAAGAATAACTATGAAATATATATTAATATAAGAGCCTAAACTGTTACAGTATCTAAGTTAGCATAGCATAGATCTGTAATACACATCTAATCAATAATAAATTACAAGGTACTTACTCCAGAATATTCTGGTTTTTTTTTTACTGTACACAATAAAAAAATAAAATGCATTTAAATGACACAGATAATTTGCACATTCAATATATATTTACTATAAAAAATTAATAACCTTTTGAAATGTGAAAGTAGTTACCTTAAATTAAGACATTCAAGCTGCTTTTGGATAACTTACTTTTCAATACTGAAAATTAAGGCTATGTTTGTTTTTACCACAATATCTTTGTTTCATTATTATCAAATAGCATTAAGGTATGAGATTCTATTTCAATGTAAAAGCAATTGAACATATTTTTATATGTATGTTTATTTACAGTCACATAATATGTATATTTACTTCTTATGGTTTATGAATCAATTTATTTTTATTACACTTATTCCTTGTAGAATCAATCAGATGATTCATAGTACTATCACTTAGATTAGATATTTAGGATGTTTGAAAACAGTAGGTTGCTTAATGAGGAAATGTTAACCCTTTCTTTAAGAGTAAAAGAAGCATTAATTAAATCCCCTGAAGTTATACACACCTCACAGACTTCCTATTTGAATCATTGCAGGTGTATTTAGTTAGTTCCCTGGATATCATGAAAGAGAATTGAGTGAAAAGATTATGCCTAGTTAAATAAATTGGACATTTGAGGAATAGCATTTTCATTGCAGTTGGGAGTACTAGTCTCCTTTGAATACTTAAAGCTTTGTCATGATTAAAGATTTAAATCTATGTACCATACACAGAGATCATGAAGTGAAAACGTCATACAGGAGAATTTGTAAAGGAATAATATTTCCATACACTCAAAAATAAGATCAACAGATATAACGGGAATCCCAAGTGGGGGCTTAGAGAAAACTTCCCCTTCACCCTCTGAATATTCGCCGAAAAATCAACTGACGAAAGGCAGATCAATAGAAGTGGCATACAAATTCATTAGCATGCACCAGAGAACAACACAGAGCGATTGCCCCACCCCACAATAGGGTACAGATGGTTATACAGTCGTCTTCTTAGAGGAGAGATGGGGAAGTGTGGATGAGTTTAGGGTGATAGTAAGTGACTTTTAGAGAAATTCAATGAGCTTGAAGAACAGAAAATGGCCTGAGACAAAGTCTGCTGGGCTTACAGAGCAGACAATTGTTTGTGACCAAAGTCTGTACAGTTGTGTTGACAGACTTCAGTCTTTCTTCTTCAGATATGAGTTCAGTTAAGGAAAACTTAGGGAAGAGAACAGAGATAATTGTTTTCTTTGTTGGAGCTGAACTTTAGGCAGATAAGGGATATTCAGGGAACAGCTTCATCCTGTGCTATGGAAAAGATTGAGACATGCGCGGACAGATTTGGAGAGATCTTGAGGCTTCATTTTGAGTTCAACATGTCAAAGAGCTGTATTTTGAGTTATTAGTTTCTGAGCTCCAGTACTCAGTTAAATTTGAATTTCTGATATATATGTATATATTTAATATATATTTAGTTTAAGATACCCAAATATTGCATAGGACATATTTACACTAAAGTGTGTTCCTTTTGTTATCTGAAATTCAAATTTCTAGGAGTCATGTATCTTCATTTGCTAAATCTGGAAAACAACCATATGTAAAATGTCGTAAAAATCACTTTTGGTATTTATTAGTTTGAAAAAAATATAGATTAACTTATTCAAGTAAATGAAAAGATGAACATAAATAAAATGAGAAATTGAATTAATAATTATTTGTAAACAAGTCAATTTGTACAAAAATAAGGAAACATTTATTGAGTAATGTAGGGCAGGAACTCCTCTTAGGTTCTTTGTCTGTGGCCCTGTAAATTAGACTGAGAAAACACAGATGAACAGGAAACAAGCAAATGTTTATTAACTTGTGCATAACACATACATGTGAGCACTCAGAGTGGACTTAAAGGGGTGATTAGATTAGAACTTGAGTTTATACAGTATCTTAATGAAAAAATAATACATTTTCAGAGAAATGACAAGACAAAGGAAAAGGACTTTAAGTTTCTAAAGTTGCAAATTGCAGGAAGGTAAATATAGGGGGAGAAACTAATGGAAAATAAAGGCTAGTTAGTAGGTAAATTCCTCTGGTGCCCTCTCTGGGATAACAGGGGTCTAGCGTTGTCTCCCTCATTAAAACTATACTTCCTGGTAGGGAAGGGAGGAAGGATACTTTTACAAATTTGTGTCCTCCATTTAGGCAAATAGCAGGAGGGGAAAGAGTTTTTCTTATTTTTGCATCTTCTCAATTACCTTCAGCTTGAAATTATCCTCATGGCAAAGCAGCATATTCTGTAACCCTCAGCAATGTCTGACACATTTGTGAAATTATAATCATATAAACTACAAATGCACTCCCTTTGAAAGTAACTTTATGGGATCAGCTGTTAGTAAATAATTACTAAAAATGTTTACTTTGACTACTCTTCCTGTTATCTAGCTAATCCGAAGAGTACTATGAAGACTTTGATGCAAGATAAAATATTAAACAACAATGATGTAGTGAATACTGTAATAAGATATAATCTATATAAATACCATTATATTATTTTAATTATATTCACTTTAGCTAATTGTAGCTAATTGCAGACAATTATACTTAATAAAATATATTGTTCAGAGAAATGTTTATATTCATAAATTACTAATGTATGTTTTTATAATTTATAGAAACAATATACAAGCAAAAATAATCATTTTTAAGATGAATGTGATTATTATACATGAGGCTTATAAATTATTATTACTATAGTTTGAGGAAGAGTTAAAGTTTGCACTTACATACATTTTGAAGAGATCATTACAATTAATATATAAATTCTTTATGTATCTCCTCAAAATAATGTTTATTTAAACAAAAGAGACTTAAAGATTGATAATAATAAATTTAATATAAAGATTTTTAAAATGATATAACAATGTAAGCAACAAAATAGAGTTAACATTAATTCATTTTTTCTATATATCTGAAAGAATAAAAATGAACTAACATTTACAGATTTTATAAGTGTGCCTAATAATCATAAGGGAATGTATGTGAATATTTACCTGATATTTTCAGATAGTTTTTTCCTTTTATAAATAAGAATTTTCTTTTAATTTGCATTTTACTTTTGCAATGTAATTTAGCAATAGCTTGAAATATCAAATATTTTAGCACAAAGGTGCAAGATTTCTGCCTTGACTCTTATTTGATCTAAACTCAGGTGTAAGAACAAAGAACTATATTTAAAAAATTATATCTTCTATAGAGAATTGACTATCATTTTCTCAAGGAAACCATGAAAATTTTGTGTAAGTCTAAACTAAAAAACAGACAAATATTACTGTTATAAAATGTTTTATGATGAAATTTAGAAGGATCAAAGGATAATTAGATAAAGAAAAATATGTTATAAAATAATTGATTTAATTATTCCCTTTTCTAAAAAACATGACATTTTGAGAATTCTACCTTCCAAAACATTATTCTGCATAAAACTTCATTTAAAGTCTGTAGAGAATGGCTTTTATACCTTGGTTTACTATGCTTTTATAATTTACTATTCAATTTTTTCTTAAGATGATTAATTCAAACACCAGGATTTTCTTAAGCTTAGAGGAACTTTATTATTTTAGCTTATGTCTAGTACATTTTAGCAATTTTAATATTAGGGCCTTTGGTTAATTTTTAAACCAATTATGCACTTAGCTAATTATCCCTTTTAGACTACATATGTAAATTGAATACCTTCAGGTTATGCCTTTAGGTATTATAATTGTCTACTTTAACATCTTCTTAAATAGTATTTAAACAACTTGTAAGAAAAGAAATTGTATATATTTTATACATATATGTATATATGTATATGCTCTGAAATCCTCTGAAATTTTTCAGTATTATATAAAAATAGTAAGATTCAACTTAGAATCAAGTCTAAATCAAGTATGAAATGATTTATTTTGACTTGAAATTAATTACTTATTTTGAGTTGAAATTGTGAAGTTTTTTAGTATAATTGGCTAAATTTTCTTAAACATTACAAATATTTTAAATATCAATTACTGCAAAAATACCAATGCTATGTTTATGATGCAATTAAACCTTTCTAAATTTAATTCTAAATATTTCTTCTGTCCAACTGAAATGATCAAAAGGGTCAAAATCTAGTTTCTATAGAGTTTATTCAAGCACCTAGTTTGAAGACAGCCATGTAGAAAGGACAGATTCCAAAGAATGGAAATTTGTGTTTTAAGTATAGAAATTTGGGATGTTTTACATAGATAAGATTTGGGAAGCTTAAGAGAATTTCAATATCTTTTTATATAATGCATACTTACAGTAATCTGATTAGTTGAAGCGGTCTTTTTCTTTTCAAGAAAGGTATGTTTAACATTCCATACTGAAGATGCAACAGTCATGGGATCTTTTGCAACATCTGGTCCAAGTTAGGTACTGAACAATAAAGCAGGTGGTCTGTAACGAAAGTCAGTGATTGGAAGGAGAGGATGTCTGGTCTCTGGTCTCTCCTAGTTATTTACAGAAGGACAATGAGGAAGAGAGTAAATAGTAAAATCTAAGAGCAGAAGTTACAACTACAAGCTGCCTGACTCAGATCACAGTCACATGTCTCTTAAGGCTTACTGTGGTCTTGGGGTTAAAACACCTTTTATTTATTTTCACATTGCAGTTAGAAGTTGATTATCCGCTAAGAGAGCAATTAGCTTCAAAATCATAGGGGCTCTTAGTTATGTTGGCTGAGTTTTCAAGACCAGCCAAAGTTTTATTCAGAACAGCGATTGGTTCAGTTTCTTGTCTGTCACAATGATGGGCACAGAAAGCCCATTTTATAGTCATTATGTCAATGACTCTGTAAACCAAACAAACTAAATAGTCCTTGTCTCTATATTATACTCAAAGATATTTGCAACTTCTTAATCAAATTGCTAAAAAGCTTGAATGCATTTTTGTATTTTTTCAGTTTTAAATGCATAAATATATTCCCATATTAAATGCTAATATGAAAACTAATTATTACTATCTTTTAAGGTTTTATCTGGCTATGGGATCACAGTTTCTAAAGTCATTTTAATTACAGTACTTACTCATTTTGTTTTTGTGTTTCCTGTGTCCAATATTAGCACAAGGGCATATCATTTCATTAGCTTATGAAACCTTCATAATAACAAAAAAAAGAGACCCTAATATGGTATTTTTAAAAAGCTTAAATTCTGGTTCTATCATTTGATGAGACTTTAGGTGGTTTAAATATCTTGATATATCTCAATTTTATCACCTGCAAATTTAAGTCATACTTAAGTCTGGTTTGATGTGAGGTCCTATATAAAAAAGGGATTTATATACTATAAAATTGTCCTACATACATGTAAAGTTGATTTACTCCTTTCAGTTATAGATTCATCAATCTGAGACACATTGATCACTTATCATCTGATGATCAATCCCACATTATCAATGACATTTTAGTTTACTTTCATAGGCTTATACAGTTTGAATTAACTTTAAACGTGTTTTAAAATAGGAGATATGACCTACACCAATGTAAGATTAGTTCTAATTAAACAAAATAATATGCATTTTTAAGGTTGTTGCCTGATGTTAGTAAAATATGCCCTTAGATTCCTTAACTGGATGTTACATTAGTCATTCCTATTACAATCAGCCATCAATTCATATGCTCTGCGACTCTTTATCACATTGAAGAAAGCATGCCGTGTTTTATAATGATGAATATTTCAGTGATAAAGATTGGTTTCCTTTATCACTGTCATTGAAAATACGCATAACTCTAGCTACTTAGACCCTGGCAAGAATTAGAACATTCTAGCAAAATCATATATTTTAAAAACTTGTGGGTAGAAATATAAATGTCTTTATTTTGAAATTAGTAGTATATTTAGGATTACTTTTCTCTGTCAATTCTGGGGTGTATGCTGTTTAATGGCTCTGTAATCCTCCAAATCATCTCCTTCTCTTCTTTCTCCTCCTTCTCTCCCTCTCCTCGTCCCTCTTCCTCTTCCTCGTTCTTTTTCTTCTTCTTCATCTCCTTCTTCTCTTATTTATTTATTGTTCACTTATTAATTTACCTATTTTTTACTGAGAAGAATGCATTTACTTCCAAATATTATTGATTTTTATTTTTCCTACTGTTTCCGTAATTTTAAAAATTAAAAAATACAACACAAATGATTATCTACAACTGGGCAATCTTGAAAGTGAGTTGAAATGGAAGTGAGGCCAGATTAAACACTACCTTCATGGGTCAGCTGGGCGATTTCCTCTTTTTTATATGTTCTGACCTAGAGAAATATTTGCTTTTTATTCTTCCAAGCATTCCTAACCATTGCTTTTAATCATGCAATAAGCCAGATTGTAGATTGTTTCATATTATTCACAAATTTCCCATCAAAAGAAAAATAACTCAATAAAGAGAATAATAAAGATAATATTATGCAAACTACCTTTCTGGAGGACACTGGGTCAGTGTGTTCTTATGTGAAAACAAAAATTACATCTCAATATGTATTCAAGCCACAAATGAAGCAAGAGCTACTGTGTGGTAGACAATGTATGGCATCAATTGAAATCCAACAGTGTGCGTGGAATATAGTTGTTACCCAGTAAATATGTTTTGAATGCGTAACTGAACATCTGCAAAAAAAAGGCAAAAAGGATGGCAAGGAATGGAAAGTTTGGCAAGAGTGACTAGAATACTAATTGATGTACTTCATATATTTGGGTTGTTTGATGTGGGAAACTAGCATATAAGTAAATAATTAAATACAAATTTATAAGATCTGAAAGCATTTTTTGTTTCCAGTTTAGATGAATCCTTGTGTTGGGCTGTTTTTATTTACTGACATTTTAATTTGGCACATGATTAATTAAAGGAATATTGGCAAATTTGGTGCAATATATCATAGCTTTATCGCATTTTGACCATATCTCAAAATCATATAAATATTCAAATTATTTTAGTCTCGATTATCAGGATAATTTGGTCCACATATAGTAAAAGAGGAGTCTGAAAGTAATTTAGGGAGAAAAATTCATAGGGAACATACTTTTATATGAAATACAAATGGTATTTGTGACCTGGTTTTAAATTCTCCTAGAAAATAATTTGCCACTATTCTCTTTCTACAATTCAGAAGGTAGAATCAAAGGGGAATTTGATATACAGTATTTTTATTGAAACAAATGAATTGCTAGAAAGGTAATTGTGATAAGGTAGTTGGATATTCACATGCATCACATTTGATTTAAACTGAAGGCAATTATAAAAGTATGTTTAATGTAAACTCCCCATCCATTTCTCACTTTTGATTCTCGCTAGGCTAATGCTTTTAGTTCACATCAAAAGGACACATGGGCCTTCTGTAATGAGTTTTGGTCAAAGGGAGGGAAGAGTGGGTCATCTAATGGAAGGAGGGGAGAGAGATTGCGGTATTTATTGTCCTACTCAGCTTCCTAACAGACCTTTTGTTAGGATCCCCGAATCTTCAAGACTCCCTGTCCCTGCAGGCAAAGAAGTGTTCTTGCTGGTCCTGGTATTAGGTAGAAAATGAAGGATTTCGGGTCTCCTAGGGACAAAAGTGGGTGCTGCTGTGATTCACGCCCCCACAATGGGCTCTCAGAGAGGCTCCTAGGAGATCTGCAGGTGCAGGAAGACTCAGATCATGCAGCTCCCAACTGTCCAATCACAGTGGTTCCACGGTGACGACTGAGCCACCAGGGAGGTTCCAATCCGGAAACTATAAAACAAGATGCAGACCATAACCAACCCCTTTTTTGCGCCCTTCCTTTTGCTGTCTCTTGCTGTAACAGTGGGTCCAGTTGTCATCTGTGGCATATGTATCATGCTCTGTAAACCTTTATCTTGCTCTTGCCCTATAATCTTATCTCTCTTTCCTCAATAAACCTAATTTTCGTGCTTGCCTAACTTTGGTGTGTCTGGTCATTCTTCGGCCATGGGCCCGCCAAGAATTGACATTTCAGACTAAAACCTGACGCTGGGTTATTTCAGCTACTCTTGTTGATTCCCTTGCCCATACCCTTGTAAATGTTTCCTCCGTGTCTATTTGATTATTCTATCTTTCTATCCTATTAAATCTGCAATGATTCTGTAATTTATACCAGAAACAATTTGGGGCATAGACCCTAAAAAATGTGATTCAGCAATTGGAATACTTACATATTTGAGGAGTATTGAGTCTTTGAAGAATGGGATTGAGACACTTGGGGGGACCCAGATGAGGCTGAGAATCCCAAATTTTCCTTGTATACTGCTTTTCAAGAGCAGGTCTTGTCTCCCATCTGAGTTTTGCCATTCATAAATAACATGCTAATCATTTAACCAGAATAGTTGTCTCACAAAGGGATTACAGTACCTCCGTATTATCTTTCAGCCATTATAAAAATTAACATTTTGTATAGCTCAAATAGAGAACTACAGACCTAGTCCAGAGGAAGACATCTACATATTGAAGGAGTTGCAGAAACTTACCAACCAGTGTTGGCAGGAGATGAGGCATTGTGTGGGACAGTGGATGTTAAAATTATTAGACTAACAAAGAAGTAAAGACTCATAAAGACAAGTAAAAGCATGTCTTGATATGGGATTTAATGTGTTAGCTAAAAAATTGTGAGTGACATTAATAGTCTGTAGGCTGGTTAATCAATGTTGGATCGACAGTGAGGGTCCAATTTGTGTTCAGACATCCCTTACTCAACAATATTCCACAAAAGGACCTAAAATAAATTCCCTTCGGCATGAAGAAATGTTGAAGAAACTAAGAAATGCATTGAAGGAGAAGAGGAAAGTACACCAGCATTTCTGAAAATCTCTGGTTTTTCATTCTTTCTAAGTAAGAGATGATTATGGAGAATGTCACAATGGAATTGAACTCCCTGCTTTCAGTGAAAATAAAGAGCATTTTGAGCAGTAGAACCAGTTGTTAGCACTTAGCCTTCAGAGAGCCCAGTAGAATAAATGGGTGAAATCACCATAACCTGTCCACAGGGACAGATCAGTAATCAGCATGTTTTGACCAGCAGAGAATTGTGGAGGCGGCTAATTGATTGTAGGGTCCTTAGGTTAGAACAGATGGGGAGCCTAAAAAGGTGCTGTTTGGAATATGTCATTAGAAAAAATTTTGGTGTGATGAGAAGGATCCTAAGTCAAGTCAACATGCATACATACATGCTCATGCTCACACGTATACACATCCCCTCAATAAAGTTGGAATAGATAAATACTTCCTCAGTATTAAAAAAACGTTATCTATTTCCCATAAAAAGCCAGTGTTGTTTTAGTAAGTGGATGCAGCGTCATCTCCAATAGAGCCAGATCAAAACAGGAATGTCCATTATAACCCAATTAAATAATATTATCCTGAATTACTAGGCAATATATTTAGAACAGAAAAATAAATTGGAAGTATGCAACATGGATAAGGAGAATTTTTTATTTTGTATTTTGCAGATGATATTATACTAATTAATATTACCAAATAAGAGAATGTATAAAATGATAGGACAAAAAGTAATATAATGACTATCCCCATATGAACAAAAATAAGAAGTTGTGATAGAAGGAAATAATTTATTTCAAAAGCAACACAAAGGTTATTTATCAAAGAATAAATTTGAAATATCAAAAATTTGAATATCAAAATCTGCCTGAAGACATTCTTAAGGGGTCTAAAAGTATACTTAAATGAAAAGTCATACTGTTATTGCATAGAGATTTAAAATAGAAAATATTTCATTTTTCCTCAATTCATACATTTGAGGTATTATCAATAAAAATATCAACAAGAGGGTCTTTTTTTCTTGATAGGAAATAGATGAGCTAATTCTAGGTTGATCTGGAAAAATAACTAAGCAAGATTGACCATGAAAATTTTTTACAAAAAGAGAAATGGTAGCCTTACATGATAGTAAAATATAATATAAAATCACAGTAATTAAAATAATGTGGATTTAGTATACTAATAAACACACATCTCAATAAAAATAAAAATGATAAGCAGTAGAACAATATATATTTGAGAGTTAACTATTTAATAAATTGAACATTTTAACTTATTTCAATAAACTTTGAGTAACCTGGGTAAAAACATAAGGAAAATTTAATTTTTGAGTCATTATCTCAAAATTATAGCAGGCTATATTCTAAATAAATGAAAAACTTAAATGAAAATTATGATGTAATAAAATATTGTGTAAGAACACCTGGAAAACTTCTTTTATGAACATAAAGTAGAAACAGTACTTCTCAATATTAAAATAAAATATCAGAGGCTATAAGAGAAATGATTGATACATTTGGCTAGATAAAATAAAAATTATAAAAACTTCCTAATTAATGTAAAAAGACAAATAATACCCCGGGAAAATATATTTGCAACAGATCCAGCAGACAATGAGTTAATCACTTAATATATCTTTTTGCCATTGGATAAGAAAAAAGACTAACAACTATATTTTTAAAAATATAATTTACAGATAAATGGACAAGGCTCTTAATATTAAAAAAGTCTAAATCTCTCTCAATAAGATCGTTGATTGGCAAACATTCAAGTTTGCTAACAAATCTGTTGACAAAGTTATTAGATAAACTTACACTCTCAAAAATTGCTAATGGAAACAGGGCACACTGTATGGGGGAAGGACATTTCTCATAGCCCTGGCTTGGGCAAGGCAAACACATTTCATGTAACCAAAATATTTGCACCCACATAATATTGTGAATTAAAAAAATAAAAGAAATTACGTTAAACAGAGGAGGAGTTGAAATTATTTAGATACTAAGGACAAGAATTCTTTCTTAATCCAGAGGTATTGTTATTGCCTTACAATCTTTTGGGTAAAGCTAAGCAAAAGGAGACTAAAGCACCGTGTTGT
>CAUYSK010031964.1:0-21064 GCA_963575035.1 Avahi laniger
TATAATATGTCTAGGACAGTGCCTGGCACATAGCAAATGCTCAATAAAGGGTGGTTCCCCTACCCTGGTCATGACAGTCCCAAGGTTTGGGGTGACTTAGGGATGACTGCAGTGTCCTGACTCCACACACATCACCCTGTATGGAGGTGTTGTCCCAGGGGCAAAGGGATGTGCCACGGCCTTTCATTGCTTTCTTAAGCTCCAGTTTTTGGCTGGACTGTCACTCTCTCTCTGTGGGATTAGTTACAAGTTTCCTGCCTTTCCTCCATCTCTCCCATACTTCCTGCCTCCCATCATTTCTTTATCAGCTTCTCGTACTATTTTTATTGATCTCAGTCTTTTCTTTCTTCCTCTTTCTTCCTCCCTCCCTCTCTTCCTCTCTTTCTTTTCCTCCCTCCTCCCTCTTTCTTTTTTCTTTCTTTCCTTCCTTCCTTCTTTCTCTCTTTCTTTCTTTTTCTGATCCTCCCTGCAATTCTTTCCTTGCTATATTTTCTCCCTCCCTTGTTCCACTTGTTTCTTCCTCCTTTCCCTGCCTCCCTGCTCTGTTTCTTTTTCACTTGCTTTCCCTTGCTGTTTCACTCTTTCTCTGACTTATGTGTCTTTCCTCTTTCTGTTCCCCTCCCCTTTTCTCTTTGTCATTCACTCCCTCTCTTTCTTCTTTCACATCGAACATGGCCATGTTTTGTGCTAATAACCAAAGAAAGACAAAAATTACATGTATGCCTTTTCACAAAGAATCTTATATCCTCGCAGGAAGGCCAGGGCCTCAAAAGGAAAGAGAAAGGGAGAGAAGAAGAAAGCCCAAACGAGAGCCCCCAGAAGCCTCACTGGGCCCGGGCTTGCCCAGACATCTTCCACTCCTTCTTTCGAAGCTTGGCTCGCTCAATTTTCCCTGTGATGGTCTTGGGAAGGTCCGAGACAAACTCCATCTGTCGGGAAAAATCAATCCAGGGTGGATCATCCATGACCACAATGGGGTTGAGAGCAGGTGTAATGGATTCTAGGCTTTTTGTTTTTTCTGGTAAGAGCAGTTCCGTTTTCCTGTGGGGAGCCACCCCTCTCTCACTTCATCCATGTCATGGTACAGGGCAGTCTTCTCTCTGCCATCTTTCCTGCATTTTAACCAAGGATGACCACATGACTCAGAACTGGCCAATCAGAAGACTTTTCCCCCCTTACAGGGATTGGTTTAGCAGTGGGCGCATGGCCTACATTGGTCCAATGAGAATCGACCCAGAGACTTTTGCTGAGGCCTTTTGGGAAAAACATGCTCTTTTTCTATTGGAGTTTGCTAAGCTGCTAAGAATGTATGTTTGCAGCTGATGGGGCTACAAAGAGAAAGGCTTTCAAGAAATGAAGTCAATAGAAAAGAGGGAGAGTCAGAGGTGAAAGAGACATTCCTGGCCTCATCATATGAATGCCTGGGACTAGCTATGATGAAAGCTTTTCCCACCCCTGGACTTTGCAATTGCGTGAGCAATACATTTCAAGTTAGATCTCTGTCACTTGCAACTGAGAGTTGCAGAATCCTGAGTGTTATAGCAAGATCCCAGTGCAGAGAGTGGAGCTATAGGCCAAGTATTGGCTAGAACTCGTTTCCTTTGAAGCATTTGACTTTTAATTCAGAATCAAAGACTGAGGTCATTTTTCGCACATTAAGATTGGCTGCCGGGTTGTCTTTTTGGGCTTTCTTGGTCATAATTAGGAGAAAATTGCAATTAGAGGCCTCATCCTCATCCTGAAGAAGACAATTATAAGAGGAGATCTCTTCTTCCCCAAATTTGGGGGATGTGGGAGCCCAAGAGGCTTACCTTCCTTGGGTACTTGTATGGGGCTGTCACTGACTTCACGTGCTGCTGTAGCTCCTTGGTGAGCTGGTCCCTGTCATGGGACAGGAACTCTGGGGCCAGGACCACAAATGCCTTTACCACCTGCAGCAAGCATGAGGGCCAAGAGAGAAGGGATTAGAGTGCGTAGTCATCTCCTGGGACAATGCAAAATCAGTGTTAAGACTTCTACCACAGCCACCACCTGGATATCTCCTCAATTGCACCTCCCAACATCCAGGTCAAGGGAAAGAGAGAAACTGGGGACAAGAATGGCTGAGGTTCCACCTCTCTATCAAGTGGTTTACTGGATGAGTGAGTAGAACAATAGGATGAGACCAGCCTCACTGCATACCCCAGGGACAATATAGACTGATGAGGAGAAAGTAGACACAGGGAGAGAAGAGGAAAATAAAAACTGGGGATCATAATCCTCAATGATTTAACCTCTCCAAACTTCAGTTTACCCGTCTGTAAAATGGGGATAAAATAGTCATATCTAATTAATGGGGAAAAAACAAAATCTATGCAGCAGGACCTCATTCAGACTTAGTCACAGGGAGTTTTCTCAGTAGAGGATTCCTTATTGGCCTTATTTGCCCAGTGGCTCCCACGATTTCTTGTATGTTGTGCTCCATACCTGCTAGAGGTACCATATTGCCAAACTTGCACCCTGCAGAAATGTAATAGGCCATTGATCCACACCTCCCACCTTAACCTTTCCCTACATACATACCGAGCTCCATTAGACTCCATCTGGGCCTGTTCCTATAACCCTGCCATTACAGGGATCTTTTTATTCCCCTTATTTTCATAGTGAACCCCATGTCTCAGGGGCTCTTTCTCTTGGCTCAAATCCCTCCTCTGTTCTCCTGGTCAGGAATCAGATTCTAACAGATGGAATCCCTCCAGCCCCATAATAATGGCTCCTATATGGTGCTCACTATGTGCTAGGCCTTGTTCCAAGCACTTGACAAATATTAACACATTGAATTCTCATAACAACCTCTCACCTTACAGATGGGGATACTGAGCAATGTAGAGGCTAGGTAGCTTGCCCAAGGTCACATAGCTAGTAGGCAGCAGGGCCAGGATTTGGCGCCCGGGCTGCTCAGCTCCAGAGTCCATGTTCCTAATGGCTACCCTACACTGCCTGTGCGCGTCATGTCCACACACTCCCAGGTGGCTGCTCCCCCATCACCTCTCCTCGGACAGGATCTGGGCTGCTGACTACAGCTGTCTCAACCACAGCAGGGTGCTCCATCAGTGCATTCTCCACCTCTGAGGGCCCAATCCGGTACCTGGGGAAGAACCGGTACTTCAGAGAAGACTGGACACCCAACCTCTAGGCCATCCCCAAAGTCTGGACCAGCCAGAGCAAAGATCCAGATCACCCTTCCCAGCCCAGACACCAAGCTCACCCACTGGCATTAATGATGTCATCTGCCCGCCCCATGAACTGGAAATAGCCGTCTTCATCCTTGATTCCTCGGTCCCCCAAGAGCCAAAAATCTCCTCGGATGTTGTCTGCTACCTTCTGGGGATCGTTCTGGTGACCACAGGAAGACAGAGTCATTGCACCTGCCAAGCCCAAATCTCCCTGCCCCGGTGTTGCTATGAAAAGATGTGCAGGTGTGCATTTTACAACTCGAACAACTGCACATGTGGACCTGCCTTGAACCTGACAACCCCAGACCCAGGTTGAACTGGATCTTCCCCCTTTATTTCAGTTAGTCCACCCAGGATCTCTCAGCTATTCTCCTGGGTCAAGGCTGATGGATAATACTGATGTATTTTTTCATTCATGCTCTAGGGCTGCGGTCCCCAGCTGCTGGGCCATGGTTTGGTACTGGTCCGTGGCCAGTTAGGAACCGGCCGCGCATCACTGCCTGAGTTCTGCTTCCCCCCCATGCAGCTCCCTACCCAAGTCCATGGAAAAATTGTCTTGCATTAAAATTAGGAACTTAGGAACTGGGCTGCACAGCAGGAAGTGAGTGGTGGGCGAGCAAGGGAAGCTTCCTCTGTGCTTACAGCTGCTCCCCATCACTCGCATCACCGCCTGAACTCTGCCTATCCCCACACCCCCCATCCATGGAAAAATTGCCTTCCATGAAACCAGTCCCTGGTGCCAAAAAGGTTGGGGACCGCTGCTCTAGGGCATTTCCCCCAGCTGATTCCATCTTCCTTCCACAGACAGCCTAATCCCTGCTCACTCCATGACACTGCTCAAGGCTATGAGTTGGCACTTTTCTTGGCTCCTTTATTAGATTTGAAAGTTCTGGAGACATAGCAAGAAGCCCCAGGGCCCCAGCCAATGTGCATATTTCTACAGTCACTGGGCCCCTCTATTCAACTGAGGCACTTGCTTATGAGAAATGAGAAGGCTTTTACCCTTTGTCAGCGCATCTTCATGTCTTACTTGTGTACAGCGGTGTGTGCTCCAGATTGGGTCTTCATTACTGGGTTAGAAGTTGGCATAAAGAATTCTTAGCCTGGCTCTTTCATTGAGGATACAGGAGTATTGAAGATCACAGAGATCGAGAGGTTTGTGTGCAGCCAAAAAGCCATTACAGACGGTAGAGCAGAGGCCAGAAGCCAAATTTCTTGACCATTAGGTTGACTTTCTCACAGTCGCCGGGCAGCTGCATTAACTCTGTGGCCTTAAGTAAACCTGCCAACTCCTCTGAGTCTGTTTCCTCGTGTGTCAAATGAGGAGAAGCCCACGCCTTAGCCACCTTGCTGGCATATGTGACTACGGTGGGGAAGTGTAGGGGAAATTCTTGGAGAAGGGTAGAGTGTGGCTGTGCCCTTTCTCTGAGGCTCAGTTTTCCTTATTTGTATAATGGGAATGATAATTTGTATCTATATCAATTCTCTTATTTAACACCCTGTTATGTAGCAAGCTTCTAAGTGTTTCACAATTGTCAGGGTGAAATTGGGTATGTCCCATTTTACATACCCATAATGATGCTGTGAGATATCGTGATACGCAACTTATAGGTGAGAAAACTGAGGCATGAGAGATTGGTAACCTGCCCAAGATCATACAGTGAAATGATAGAGCAGGGATTTGAATTCCAGCAAGCTGTTTCCAAAGACTTTATGGGGTGGCTGGGAGAACTACATGAGTTTAGAGTATGCAAGGTGCTTTAGCACAGTGCTTGCCTTGCATGTATTCAATAAATGGCAGCAACTACTATTATTATATTTGTTATTTATAACAGTTAGTTTATTAATTAATTCCCTCGGAGTTCAGAAGGCAAGTGTTTGGGGTCTTCTCTACCCATTTTCCGATAGTTGTGGGTTTGAGTGAGTCTTGTAATCTCTGGTCCACCGTCCTCCCTCACCTGTTAAGTGAGGTGGCTGGACGCAAAGATGATCTCTTTCTGCCTTCCCAAGGTCTGAAGATAGGGATGCCTCCAACTATATAGTAAAGTCTCAAAGTGCCCCCCATGGCTCTAAAGGAGATCAATGGCATACAGCATGGGGACAATACTCGGGGGGAGTTGGGCTGTCTTTGGGAGAAGGCTGCTGTCTATACTTTAAGGACGATAAGATTTCTGGCATGGACCAGAGGGCTCTTAGGGGTGTAAGGGCTAACTGGAGAAAGAGTGAGATTGTCTCTCAGTCTTCCAGTGAGATTGTCGTGATAGGCTGAGCATGGTAAGGGTGAATAGACAGTCTCTTTCTCTTTTGCAAAGCACTCATTCTTGGTCACCGGACACTCTCTTCCCAAATCTTTCCAATGCCTCTTGGGAGGTACATAACTTTGGGCCTCCATCATCCCACTTAGTGCTCTCTGTCCCCACAGGGCAACAGAGGAGGATAACACAGGTTCCTCACCACATAGCCAGAGAAGATGCCTACAGGTTTGACGGGTTTGACTCTGATGCCTAGGTCTCCTTCTGTGCCAGGGGGCAGGACATTGCCCTCATTGTCTATGACCTGGAGGAAGAAGAAGATTGCAAGAATGATCCACATAGCAGCAGACGGCTTGAATGGCAGCATGAAAGAGTGAAGGTGGTCAAACGAATGACTCTTTTGCTCTAGTGGGGACTGAAAATGGCAACTAGAAACCAAGGCAAGTGAAGAGTATTAAACTCAGATCCCTGATCCACCTGCCTGGGACAGTTTAGGTGAAGCTTTTTATTGAGGCTGGGCCAGATGAGCTTGGGATGCTGCTTCTGGCTCTAGGAACTCAAGAAAAATAATAGCCTTCCATGATCTCTGAGGGTTACTTCACCTGCGGACTTAAAAATCAGACCAATCAAAACTCAAATCATGACTCTGTCACCTTATTAGCTGACTTTGAATGACTTAAGCTCTCTGCCTCAATGCACATGAAAATCTGTACAACAGAGAAACTGATACCTTATGTCTGAGGATTTTTACATGGATAAAATAAGATACTAAAAACGGGGCTCAGTAAGTGGTTATCATAGTGGGTGGAGTGGCAGGCAATTGCACAGAATACTGAATAGAGTATAAATTGTTGTTACACTTCAGATACACAGACTTACACATATAACCATAGAATCACAAATACAAATTCTAGTTCTTGGAATTGAGCCCAAATATAATAAAAGAAGGGAGCAAAACTTAAGGTTTGACATATCATTAGGGTGTTGCTTTTATGAGTGAAAATTCAGTCATCATCCATTGGGCCAAAAAAGCCATAAAGAGATGAGTCCGTACCATCGACTACTATTGACCCATAGAAATCATGCTGTAGACTGGTATTTACCGACCTGGAATGATGGTTGCCCAAGACTGTCAAATGATAAAGGCAAGTTACAAAATGTTACGTCATGATTCATCCCTATTTCTGTTTTTTAAGCCGTCTCGCTAATGTGCTAGGTGGATTTCTAAAAGGTGGATTTCTCCTGGTGATAAGAATATAAATTATTTCCCATTTTCTTCCCTCCCTCTGCCCCCCCTCTTTTTTAGATGATCTTAATATCTTTACTTTCTATTAATGTTTTTAACTCAATGAACAATGCAATAAATAAATTACTGAAAAACTAGTAGTTTCCCTATTTTCCCTCCCTCCCTAGTGCCCGTAGCAAACCTGCATATCATAATTGGGAATCGGTGTTCCCATGCGGCCTGGTTTGATTTTCATTGTCGTGGAGACTCTGCAAGTGAGCAACTGTGGAAAACAGCAGATAATTGACAAACCTCAGAAGGAGACACAAGGTCACAGAAGGAAAAAAAAAAAAAACGGATTGAGCAGAGCAGGCTCTAATACTGACCTGAAGTTGGCTCCCATTTGGTGGTTCCCTCCCTCCCTTTCCCCTTGCTTTCTCCCCTTAACTGGGACTGCAATCCTAGGGGTGTCGTAAATTGTTCAGAAAGCAACCTGAGTGGCTGCTCCCTAGGGAGGAGGGACTAACAACCACATTGTAATCTCTTTAGGGGGAGCCCCCCTTTAATAAGAGATTATGGATATACCAAAAGCCCTTTTCAAACCATATGGAATTACCAATGTGCAATCTATGTGCCGTAAAAGATGTTTCTAAAAATTCTCTCCCATGGTAGGACCAGTTCTGCTTGGATTCTGAAATGAACCCTCCCAACTGAGATGCTGGCGTCCTGAGAAGCCTACCCTAACCACGTCCTCCTCTGGTTGGCTGGAAGCCTTTGCCAGGATACGTTTGCAACAATTCCCTCATTCTCCTCCACATTCATAATGCTCTTCCTGACCATTCCACAGCACAGGGCTGCCAGCAGCCCTCTGCAGGAGTTCTGCTGGGGAGATCCATTAGCCACAGAAGGATGTAGGGTAAGAGAGTGGAGAGGAAGAGGCAAGAGGCGCTGAGGGTCACAATAAGAAGCCCTGGGAAAAGGACAGACATCACCGAGGGAAAGTATTCCCCATGTTGTTTTGATAAGCAGCATCATATAGAACAGTGTGAACCCATATTATGCACATGAGACGCCAAGGTCTCCAAGATGATACCTCATCAGGTGCAGTGGGGCCTTGGTGGGTTCCTCTCTCCATCGCTTGCTTCAGTCTGAGCAGTAAGTACATGTTTGATAAACTCTGTTTCTCCCTTACAGAGGATTTTTCTGACCATCACATCTGACTTACCCACACCTCATCTCATCTCACCTGCTTTACATTTTCCGTGGCATTTCTCACCACCTGCCATGTCAGATATTTCTTAGTTTACTCTCCGTCTTCCCACCTCCCACTAGAATGCAATCTCCAAAAAGCAAGAGCTTGACCTGTTTTGTTCTCTGCTGAATTTTCAATACCTAGTGCCTGTCCCATCGTAGGTGCTAAAGAAATATTTCTCAAGCTGTAAATGGTGGCTAATATTTTTTTTTGTCAAGGAGACTTCTGAAGCCCAAAAGGTGCATCCAGCCCATGGTGTTCCCCTGGGAACAGGTACCGTTTCTGTCTGGCCATAGAATTCTCGGATGTCCAGTCCCGTCGTGGCCTTCCAATTCTCCAGAATTTCTGGAAGAACGCTCTCCCCTCCACTGAAGCAGTGCTTTAGGTGTGGGAACTTGTAACTGAAGATGAGAGATAAGTGTTCCTCTTCAGCTTCCCTGGAACAAAAGTCCTCCCAGGCCTGCTGGGTTCTGGGTGCTTTGATGATGGGCTAGCTTCTTGGGGCTACCCATGTCAGAGAGTCAGATGGATGAGCATGTGTGTGTGTGGGCAAGGCAGGGGGATGGGCCCAGAGGCTGTTACCAACCCCCCAAAGCCCCATCACCTGGAAAGGTCCTGTTGCAGCAACATCCGGAAAACTAGGGGGGCACCTATTAGGTTGTTGACTGGGTAGCTGGATAGCACCTGCAGGAAGAGAGGCGGCCGTGACGCTAGTCGCCGGGTCAGATGCCAAACTTACTGGTATGCACGGTGGTTACGATTTTGATTTATGGAGTTGTAGAGGTCTGGATTCCTCTACAATGCTAGCTTGTCTGCTGTGTCTGTTTCAGGCTAAATGAGCCCCACAATTCTCATGTACCCTCAAGACGCAAATAACGGAGAAATAAATACGTATCATAATATCCAAATTCTAGGACTAATTTGGAATATTTTTGTCAAATACTGGCTGCCTATTGCTGCCAATTTAAGACTCACCCTCATTAACACAACCTTAGAAGCACATAAACCACCAATCATCAACCAGAGATCAGCCACTGTTGCAAATCAGCTATGTGATCGTAGTTAAGTCCCCTAACCTTCTAGAACAAGCTTTAGAGTACATTATTTCCAGCCCCATTTTCTTGAAAGTATTTTTGGGATGTAACTCAGGTGAAAAAGTTCTTTGAAAACTTAAAAGCACCCAGCATTTCAAAAGAAAGTTTACAAAAAGATGCAGTAGTGTATATTTGCAGTGACCTTTGCTATCTCATTTATTTTTCACAATAACCTCATGGAATGGGTACTATCATCCCCATTATAAAGAGGGGGAAACCATGACTCATAGGGTTAAGTAACTTGCTCGAGGTCACAGGGGCAGCATGTAGTGGAACCAGTATTTGCTTAACTGTTATGTGATACCATCTCTGTCCCATGCTTTGTTTTGTGCAGAATTTATTTATTTTATTTATTCATATATTTATTTTTCAAGAGAGAGTCTCACTCTGTTGTCCAGGCTAGAGTACCTGGCATCAGCCTAGCTCACAGCAACCTCAAACTCCTGGCTCAAGCGATCCTGCTGCCTCAGCCTCCCAAGTAGCTGGGACTACAGATGTGTGCCACTACAACTGGCTAATTTTTTCTATTTTTGGTAGAGACAGGGTCTCGCTCTTGGTCAGGCTAGTCTCAAACTCCTGACCTCAAGCAATCCTCCTGCCTTGGCCTCCCAGAGTGCTAGGATTACAGGTGTGAGCCACCATGCCTGGCCTTATGCAGAATTTAATAGAGTGTTGCCTTAGTTTGTTTTCCGTTGCTGTAACTGAATACCTGAGACTGGGTAATTTATAAAGAAAAGAAAGTCATTGCTTACAGTTCTGGAGGCTGGAAAGCCCAAGGTCAAGGAGCTGCCTCTCACGAGGGCCTTCTCACTGTTGGGGCCTCTCTGCAGAGTCCCAAGGAGGTGTAGGACATCATATGGTGAGGGGCGCAGGAGGGATGGCCAAACTGGCTTTTTATAATAGACCCATTCTCTGTGACAACCCACTAATCTATTAACTCATTAATCCATTAATCCCTCGGGGGCCTAATCACCTCTTAAAGACCCCATCTCTTAATACTGGCACATTGGGATGAAGTTTCAACATGAACTTTAGAGGGGAGAAATATTCAAACCATAGCAGTCATTTAAGCAAAATGTTTAGGAAAAAATGATTAAAGTGAGAATATCATGCAATCATTTCCTTCAAATGCTCTTTGCGAACTGATATAAGCTAGGAAAATCATCCCATATTCCTTATTGCTTTGCCTTAGAGGAAGCTCAACTTGCAATTACTAACTTATTTGCTACACTTCTTACTCTCTTCAGTCTTTTTCTTCCCTATACGTCCAATCTCTATTTTCTTAATGGGCTTCATAACTGTACATCAGTTTTCATGCTTTGTTTTGTTAACAAAAGCCAGTTAAAATCCTTTTGGGAATGAGGCAGAGTAAGAATTTGTTTAAAACAGAGAACAACAGTATCATTTGAAGAGGATCTCCTGAAAGGACTGAGATCACGCCTGACTTTTTGATTTTCGAAGATGTCGTCCATGCTTTAGTTCACCCCTGGACCTCTGTTGTAGCCAAACAGATGTCTGGGTGGTCGCTCAACTGCTACAGAGATCTGGAAGCCCAGCATGGCAATGACGTAACCTCTCATCATAATTAGAGTCCAACATAGGCTGTATCTGTGCAAGAAAATGAGGTCATTCTCATTGCTTCATTGCTTCAGGGTAATGAATAACTGTAGTTTGTGGGTTTTACTTAGTGTCTGCTCCATCAAGTTCTATAGGAAAAACATCCCATTTATGTTGCATAATTCCACTTAGATAATAAATCCCAAACTAAAAATAATCCAAATGTTCATTGATAACAGGATGGGAAAAGAAATTGTAGTAGATTCACAGAATGGAATACGATACAGCAATTTAAAAGAACAAATTTAGGATACATGCAACATAAAGACTAATCTCACAGAGAATATGTTGAGTGAAAGAAGCCAGACACACAATATTACATACTGCATGATTCCACTTGCATGAAGTGCAAGAAAAAGTAAAAGTAATCTATGGTGATAGAGGTCAAAAGAATGATTAACTTATCGGGTACAGACATTGTCAGGGAAGGGGTGTGAGCACCTTCTGCAGCAATGGGAATGTTTCGTGTCTTCCTCTGGTGGTGAGTACACAGGTGTCTAATATGAACTGAATGCCGTGTCCCCCTCCCCAAATTCCTGTGTTGGTATTTGGAGATGGGTCTTTGGGAGATAATTATATGAGCTAATAATGAGGGTGCACCAGTGATGGCATTCCTGTCCTTGTCAGAAGAGGAAGAGACACCAGCACCGTTTCTCTCAACCATGTGAGAATCTAGCAAGAAGGCAGCCATTTGCAAGCCAGGAAGAGAGCCCTCACCAAGAATCCAATCATGTTGTCATCTTGATCTTGGACTTACAGCTTCCAGAACTGTGAGAAGTAAATGTCTGTTGTTTAAGCCAACCAGACTATGGTATTTTATTGTAGCAGCCCAAGATGACTTCAAGACAGTATCTGATGTAGGTAAATTATCTTTCAAACTTTAAACTTTCGATGACAGCACTCTATGCACTTTACCTGGAGTATGTGTGTTATACTGCAAATAAGAAAGGAAATACAATGCACACATACACACACAAACACACAGGAGGGAGATGACATTGCCCCCACTATTCTATCCCTCTATTTTACATGTGGTTCACCACCATCTATCTGATATCTGACCCCAGAGGAAGAGCTCATTTAATGTGTTTGGTGAATAAATGATCCACATGCCTGTCTCCTGAACATACTCCTTTTATCTGTATATGTGTCCCTCTCCTTCCCTGGACCATGAGCTCCATGAGGTCAGAGACTATTTCCATGTTGCTTACTGAACACTGCTTACACATGTGGCCAGGGTTTCGCAAAAATTAGATGAATTGAAATAAACTACAATAAATTGAACTGTGCAAACCCTGGGCTCACTCTGAACAACCTGTGCAGACAGGATCCTCTCTCTTACCTTTAGGATGACCGCTGGGTCAAACTTTGGCAAGTGATGGATAAATGTGCATGCTCCTGATGTCCAGGGTTCCAGAAATGTACCTATTAAGTTCAGTATCCAAGCTGTGTCTGATATAGTCCATAGTATGTCAGAGGGTTGCAGGTCTGTCCAAAGGCTGAGAACACAAACAAAACATGGGTACATATAGGTGAATGCATGCTGGGGGTGTGTGGAGCCTGAGGGTTTGTGTAGTCAGGGAGGAGTAGGTGTGTGAGCACAACTGTGTGTGTATCTGCCTGTGTTTATGTGTGTTCGTAGGAACGTGTCTAAGTGTAAGGAGGAAAGTTGTTCTATCCACACATCCTGTGTCAACAAGGGGTGAGAGCTTAGAAGGTGTGAACCCAGTTGACATGACTTAACAGATAATTGGATCTCATTCTATTTTATAGTTTCTGGCATACAGGAACAACCCAGGAAAATTTACTAACACAACACATCTAAGTGCTGAATATCCCAATAGGGGCTTTGCTAAGTTCAAGTTTGGCTGAGTAGAGCTTTGGTTTTCTTTTCTCCAAGCATCATAAATTGCCAAGTACATCTGAGGGGCTTATGCAGGGTGAAACTTGTTTCTTTTCTCTCTGTAGGGCAAAATAAGTGTATTAGGCCTGGCTTAAAGCAAAAATGATTTAGGCGAGACATGAACAACTTCCTTGTGACTGGGAGATGCCATAGAACGTGCCCTTTCCTGAAGACGATTAGTACTTTCAGCTCTGCAGGGCAATTATATCATAGCATATCAGGACCAAATTTTGGGGGATGAGAATCTAATATCTTAGTTATATTTAAGTAATTTATCCCCCATCTTTCAGAAAATGGATTTTACTACAGCTCTTCTAGTAAATAATTTTTACTAACTTACTTAATTTGCTGGGCTCATAGGTAGGATATTTAAGCTTTCTTAGTTTTTGCATTAAAATATTTTTCCATTCTAATAATAAAATTAACATGGCAGGAAGGATCTACTGAAGAAAACCCCAAAGATCTGTAGTTATCATTGCATGAAGACCTTGGTACAGTGTTTTCTGATTCCATAGATGGGGTTGATGAAACAGTGGAAGAAAATTCTGAACTATAAGATCTGTGATCCAGAAATGCTGAGATCTCGTTTCATCTAATTCATCCAATAATACTTTCCACTTCAGTGAATTTGCAAAGTAATTTGCTACTGACAGAAATGTCCTCTTGGAAAGTGTATTAGCATCAAAGCGAATTACCGGCACCCCAAAGGGCAAGATAGAGATCCTTCTGGGGAAAATGCCTAGAAACCTTGTTCTAGTAGGCACATGGCTTAAAACATGGGTGAGGTTTTGAGATCCCATGTTAACTGAAACAGAAATATCCCATCGAAGGTGTCTGGATGGCCAAGCATGTAAAGCCACATGCCTTTCAGCCCTCCTTCCCAGTTATCTTTCTCAGAAGCACCAGATGGTAGCCCAGTCCAGTAATATTGGATTTGAACTCAGAAAAGTCTTCATGCCTGGTCATGCAATTCTCTGTAGAGTGAAAGGGCTCTGCTTACCCAGCATCCTTCTTGGATTTGAGGCCCAGGCTCGCGTGGGAGTGTTCCACCATCTTGGGAGGGCCGCTGGTCCCGCTAGTGAAATAAAAGGCCATGGCTTCCTGGCTTCCAGTCTCCACACAGTGGTGAGTGGTGGATGCCTCTCTGAAGGAGACACAGATGGTCACTTTCTCAGATCTATCCTAGATACCAGCTGTCACAGTGACTCATCTTTCCTTATCATCTCCCATGTTGGCCATGGGACTCTGTTCCCACTCTCATGTATGCATGGACCGTCCAGAAGTGTGGCGTAGACAATGCCCCTAGGATAATCCTCAACCAGTGGGGGTCAGGTGCTGATGTGTCAATTCTCATCAGTCCTTTAGTGGAAAGTCCTGGGAGACATTCTATGTGCTTCTCAGAAGGTATCAGCAGATCAAGCATCACTTAGCTCTTGCAATGACTCAACAAAAAACTCTGTATTGGCTTTTTTTTCTTCCGTGCTTCACTCTCCCTAGTCCCACACTCTACTTTCTGGACCCCCCAGATAAAGCACCTGCACATATGTGCTTGGCTCAGTTTTCAATTTTGGTGAAAACCCAGGCTGAGACATGCAGATACTCACTTTAGTAGTGTGTTGAAGTTCAGCCACCCATCTTGGTTTTTCTCAGACACCAGGAGCTTCATTCTCAGAGAAGGACATTTAGGGGCCACCATGTCTACTTCTTGGGCCACTTCATCTCCAGCCACAATGACCTTGGCCTTAGACATCTGCAGCCTATAGAGTATATCAGCAGATTTCAGCTGGATAGTCCCAGGTGTGAAGATGAGTCCTAGAGAAGGCAAATGGCTTAGAGAGCTGGAAGAACATGCTTCCTTTGTTCCTAGGCAAGTCCAATATAAACATCCAGTGGGAAACAAGTGGGGAAGAGGGGGATGAAGTAGTGTCGACCCACAAGGAGTATCAATAATAAGGGAAGTGAGAATCAGGGAATGACTGGAACCCAGGTTTCCCTGGGTTGTCAGAGCTGTGAGTGTCCTACTGAGACAAAGAAAAGAAATTGAGTTGCCCAATGTCACATTGTTGATAGTCTAAGCTGCATACAATTCTCTCCACTCACTCCCATCCCTCCAGAAAAAAAAAAAAAACCCTACAGGGGTTTGCTGTATCTCACACTCTCATGCAGTATTTAAAATCATTCAGAAAGGCACTTGGGATTGTCCATGGTCCTGAAATATCTTGGTGCTCTGGGTCCCGGCTATTTCTCCCAACCTGGGGATACTGAATGCATTTTCTTAGGCAAGAATGCTTTTGATTTTTATGTATATATATATATATATGTGTGTGTATGTGTGTATATATATATATTATACACACAGGGTAGATGTGTATATTCCAAGGGTACAAAGTGGTGTTATGATTTTTTAATGCAATGTGGGATAATTAAATTAATCTAATTAACATATCCATCACCTTAAATATATGACATTTTTCGTGATGAGAACATTAGAAATTTACTCTCTTACTGTTATTTAAATATACAGTATTCAATTATTAGCATGCTGTGCAATTTATCTAAAAAAATAAGACTTATGCCTCCCATCTAACTGAGGCTTCGTACCCTTTGACTATCATCTCTCTGTTTCTTGTTCTTGTTTACTATCTTGATGAGACTCCTACAGTTTTTTAAATCTTCTGTAGACTAACTAGACTTATGTTTCACCTTTTATGAAGTTGATACCACATGCTGCTCTTTCTGTTAAATAGCTTTTAAACCTGACCCCTTTTCTTCGAACTCTCAACACACAGATTCTTACCACACATCTATAAACATCCTCCATGTCTCTCCATCACAATGGTCATGATGAGTCAGACACACAGAAGAATAGACACATTTCCTCGGGGTTCTCCTTCCCTTCAGGTCATAATCTCTTAGTACATCAACTTTCTCTTATGGCTTGTTTACTCTTTCCCTGGGGTTTCAAGACCCTAAAATTGGTTCAGCTGCCCCTGATTGCTCCTACTTCCTGGTCACATTTACATCTTCCCCCTCCTCAATGACGCCCTCAGTCCATTGTCCCCAGCAGGGGAGTGGGGTGGGGGCTTTTATAATATATGGGGATGGGCCGTGTGGGAAGAGAAGTGTGAAGAGCAGTTTGTGAAGCAGGATGCTGGAGTTCCTTGAGGCTCTTTTTAAATCTCTTTATGTCTCATCATTTTCATCTAAAGGTTGATGATTCTCAAATTTCTGTCTCCATCTCAGAATCTGAGGGCTTAAATCCAGTTTTTTACTTCTCATCACTCCTTGAATATCACATAGGCACCCCTCACTCAACATTACCAGACTGTCATCTTTTCCTAACACGCCCACCATACCTCTTTCTCTGCCTATGTTCCTCACCTCAGTGAAAGACAGCAGCATCCACCCAGTTGCCAAAGTGTCTATGACTTCTCTGTCTCCCTGGCTGTCTTCCTAAAAGAAAAACCCCTGTTATCAGTTTCCCCAACTGTCTCTTGAAGCCATTGACTTATGTCCATCTCTACCTCCTCATCCAAATTGGAGCCACCATCAGCCTTTGTCTCTCATCTGAGATTTCCACCCTGACTCTTGTCTTCTTCATCTCATTCTCTATTTAGCATCCTGCATGACGTTTCGCAAAGAGAGTGATTACATCACGCAATCCATCCATGATTTCCCGTTCTCCAATGAGTAAGTGTCTAGAAGTCTCACCGTGGCCCACGAGGCACTGCTGATTTAGCACCTGTCCATCTAGACAGGTTCATTCTATTGCCACTACTTTCCTCCTGCTGCCTGGACCCCCAGCACGCAGACATCCTTCCAGGTTCTCTCAAAATTTTCAAGCTTCCCTCCGCTCTGTCTTCACACATGCTGTTCCCTCTGCTTAGCTCAACTCTCTCTGCCTCCTCTCCTGGCCAAACTCTACTCATCCTTCAGATCTCAGACCAAATATCACTTCCATTGAGAATTTGTGATCCCTCAGATTAGTTAGTTCAAGTCCCCCTTTAGATGAGAGGCTGGAGAACTTTTCCTGTAAAGGGCCAAATAGTAAATATTTTAGGTTTTATGGGCCGGATGCTCTCTGACCCAACTGCTCAAGCCTGCAATTATAGTGGAAAGCAGCCACGCAAACAAAAAGGTACCACTGTGTTCCAATATAACCTTAGTGACAAAAACAACCTGTGGACAGGATTTGGACCGCGGGTCATAGTTTGTCAACTTCATTTCTGTAGGTTCTAATAAAATTCTCACTCCCCTTATCAAAATTGTGATTAAATAATTATGTGTGCAATGAGGAGGTGGACAGTCTTTTCCAAAGGTCTGTAAGTCCCATGAATACACAGGCTATGTTTTGTTCACCGTGCATATAAGCAACCTCTCGCATAAGTGCTTGGTGCATAGTTTGCCTCAGTCCACGGAAGACAGGTGATATCTTCATATGAGGAGGGACGGCATGCTCTGTGGAGGGGACTTCTTTGGGGAGACAGGCAGCATTTCTCTGTGTCCTGTCCCAGGGGTCAGTTACTAACCTGCTCGCATGCAGCCCAGGGTCACCAGCCACCACTCGGGCACTCGGGGCAGCACCACCGCCACACAGTCCCCACGCTGCAGGCCGCAGGGCCCCAAGAGGACGTTGGCCGCCTGCCGGGTGATTTCACTCAGTTCTCTGTAGTTCCACTTCACTTCCTCCCCTTTGCTACTCACCCACCACAGGGCGGGGCCGGGGGGTCGCTTGCCAGCCTGAGGGAACAGAAGCTGGTTAGGGGGGTGCTGGAACACAACGGGGTGCAATAATTTCCAAGTCTTGGGATTGTCGAGTCAGTGCTTAGTAAGCTTCTCGATCTCAGGACTCCCATACACTCTTAAGAAATATTAAAAACCCTAAAGAGTTTTTATTTATAGGGGTTATATCTATCCGTATTTACCATATCAGAAATCAAAATTGAGAATGTTAAAAAATGTGTGCTTTTTAAAACCAACAGTAATAAACCCATATATATTAGCATGAATAAATTTTTTTACATAAAAGATACACTTTCCAAAACAAAGAAAAATAATGATAAGGGGGTATCATTTTACATTTTTGCAAATCTTTTTAACGTCTGTCTTAGAAGAGAGTTGGATTCCCTTATCTGCTTCTGCACTCGCTCTGTTTTAGTATCACCCACACACACCTTCTGGAGAATGTCACTGCATACTTGTGAGAGAACTGGAGTGAAAAAGGCAAATATTTCATATTTATTAATTAAGTGTATTAATTAATATAATTAGTAATACAATTAATATGTATTTATTAATATATATCTTAGATTTACTTATATATTTATCTCTACTTATTTATTTTTGTTTTGTCTTGTGGTAAAATATACATACCATAAAAGGTACCATTTTAATTATTTTTAAGTGTCCTGTTTAGTGGCATTAAGCACCTTTGCATTGCTGTGCCCCCATCACCACCATCCATCTTGAGAACTCTTTCGTCACCCAAAACTGAAATTCTGTCCCTATTATGAATAACTCCTCATCCTCTCTCACCCTAGGGCCTGGTAACCACCACTCTACTTTCTGTCTCTATGAATTAGCCTATTGTAGGTACCTTGTATAAATGAAATCAAACAATATTTGTCCTTTTCTGTCTGGCTTGTTTCACTTAGCACAACATCTTCATTGCTCATCTGTGTTGCAGCCTATATCATAATTTCCTTTCTTTTTAAGGCTGAATAGTATCCCATTGTAAGTATATACATCTGATTACTAATCTGTTGATGGACATTTGTGTTGTTTTGACCTTTTAACTATGGTGAATAAAGCTACCATAAACACGGGTGTACAAGTATCTCTTATGGACCTGGCATTTGAGTTTTTGGGTATATACCCAGAGTTGAAATTGCTGGAGTACGTGGTTATTCTATTTGTAATTTTTTGAGGAACCACCATATTGTTTTCCATAATAGCTGTACCATTTTAAATGACTGCCAGCAGTGTGCAGGGGTTCTAATTTCTCTAAATTTTATTTTCAAATAATTAGCACTTCACAGATCTCCTGAAAGAGTCTCATGTACGCAGATCATGGTTTGAGATTAATAATGCAAAGTCAAAGGAAGACATGCAGGTAATTTTGTTATATATTTCAAAATTCCTCTCCATCAAAGTTACACCACTTTGCAGTAACACGTGAGAGTGTCTGTTTCCTCACAGTCTTGCCAGAGAATGTGCTGTCAAACTTTTGTATTTAATTAATAAGATAGGCTAAAAAATATTATTTCAGTAAATTTTTCATTTGCAGTACTGTTATTATGGGGGAGAGTGAGCATTTTTTCTTTTGTTTAATGGCCTTGAGTTCACTCTTTTATGAACTATCTACTCATATACTTTTCCCACTTTTATTTTGGGTTGTGCCTTGTTATTCTTGATTTCCAGGAGCTGTTTTTGTATCAGGGATATTAACTTTTTCGCTATCATGTGAGTTGGATACTTCCCCCAGTTGTCATTAGTTTTTATTTTGGTAATGGTGTTGTTTGTCAGTGTAGAGGCTTTTATGATATTTATATAATAAAATGTATTAAATAATTCCTTTTATAAATTCAGAATTGCCAATCATGGTAGTAAGGGACTTCCTCGATATCCCAAGGAAATATAACTTTTAAAGAAAATCTAGAAATCTAAATTTTTGCCTGAAATTTTTCAATATTAAATTGATCCACTTTTTTTTTAAGAGTACCCTACATCTAGAGCCACCTTCGGCCTAGAAGCCAGGCGTTTGCAGTCTCTGCACTGAGGTTGTGATATGGTGTTGGGCATGCAAGGCAACATCATGGTCATGACTTCCTTTGAGCACTGTTGTTTTAAGCCCATGCTGGTAGATCCATCCCTTCCCCTATCCTAGCCAGGACAAATCCTTCCTGCTCTAGGAAGGTTCACAAGACTTTAGGTAAAGGCAACAGTGTATAAGCAAGGAATGAGTTAGAATTCCAGAAGCCCAGGGCTGGAAGGAAAACTCATACATTTCTGCACCATTCTCTTTCTCTAATGTTTCATGTTGGGGCTCTTTTGACAATCTCTGCCCAGCAGCCACCCTATTTGCACACCCCTAATGACCTAACCTTCGGAACAGACTGGCCTAGTCTTTGGTCAGTGCTGATTTGCTCATCAAATTCAAACCCACCTCTTCTGTGACCCCAACCCACCAGTCCTTGTCTCACCCCGGGAGGTCACAAAAGAGCATGTGCAGTATGTGGAAGCCAGTATGTGTGTCAGTTGCCTGGGGGCTACCAGATTGCCCTACCCTGTGCCAGACGCCTGTGACCTTTTTCCTGCCAGTCATACTGTCCTCCTCCCACCCCATGCTGCCTTCATGGAAGATGAGCATCTTATTCACAGCTTATTACAGTGCCTGGCACATAATAAATGCTCAATAAATATCTACGGAACGAATAGATGAATTAATGAAGCCAGCCAAATCGTCTCCCTCGGTGCCTCTTTCCATCCCCTTACCGTCTCCATGTCAGCCCAGTGATCGATCGCATCTCTAGCAAAGTTAAACGTGGCAGGAACTTCCTGGCGGCCCCACTGCACGGATGCCAGTTGCCTCGTGATAATGTGCGGAGTGCGGTTGGACATCTGAGCTCCCCATAGTGTACAAAGTCCCTGAAGTTTCCGCAGCCAGTGCATGGTCAGACCTGCAAAGGAAAGAGGAGTCACAGGTGAGCGCTTCTTGAATTGATTGCTCTGTTAAGCATCAGCTGCTTCCGGAGATTTTCCGCAAGTGCACACGGCATTCTTTCCAGGAATTAATTTGTTGCAGTGTTGAGTGAATTGGCACTCAGCATCTGTCTCCTTATGGTGTGGTATTCTCCAAACGCACAGCAGAATCTAGACCCAGTCTAGATTCTACCTCTTCGACACTTCTGACAGTTTCGTGAACACCCAGGTCCACGTAATAAATCCCTTTGTATT
Organism: Avahi laniger; assembly: GCA_963575035.1. Taxonomy (NCBI): domain Eukaryota; kingdom Metazoa; phylum Chordata; class Mammalia; order Primates; family Indriidae; genus Avahi; species Avahi laniger. Next base: position 20,515 of record CAUYSK010031964.1, read on the forward strand.
GAAAATACAGTGGGTGGTAGATGAAAATGTTGTTCCCAACAGTTTGTTCCCTGCCTGTAGTAGGATTCTAGTAATGCATCCACATTCGTTTTTGTGTGTCTTCCCAGCGCATCCTGGAGGAAGAGTATGTATCCACATCTCATTGGTTTTGGCTTGCTCCTGGGACAGCTTTGGTCAATGGGATGTGAGTGGGTAGGATCGTGGGGGTTGGTCAGAGACTCCTGCATTTCTGCCCTCTGCGTGAGAGTCGCATATTCCAGATCAACGCTGTACCTTCAGCCTGGGGCCCAAAATGACAAGTAGGCGAAGTTAAACTGAGCCTGGCATGAGCACTGTCAGCTCACAGAACCGTAGGTACGGTTAAAAGGTACTGAGATGTTCAGGATGTTTGTTACTATAGCAAATGCTTACTAATACAAGTACCCTTCCTTCCTTCCTTCCTTCCTTCCTTCCTTCCTTCCTTCCTTCCTTCCTTCCTTCCTTCCTTCCTTCCTTCCTTCCTTCCTTCATTCATTCATTCCTTCCTTCGTTCATTCAGTCCTTCGTGGCG
>CAUYSK010031966.1:0-27223 GCA_963575035.1 Avahi laniger
TTTTTGTTTTTAATTTATAAAAAAATTTTTTCTCTTTAAACTTTATTATTTTTTGTTTGTGGGGGGGGGTTTGGGGGGTGGGGGGGGGGGGGGGACAGGTATATGCATACACAAAGAGTGCAATGCGCACCACGCAAGGGCATGGACATATTTGAAACCTGGACGGAGGGGGCGCGTGGGGGGCGAGGGCAACACACGTAACCTAAACATCCGTACCCTCATATTATGCTGAAAAAAAAAAAGAAAAAAAAAAGTCTGTCTCTATGTTTGTACCTCTGCTTAAATTACTCAAATTTTTAATTTAAGAAATTTCACATAAATCTTTCATTGAAGTGTGATATATTCAACTTTTAATAGTCAATTTTTTAACTTCTTAAGCATTAATTGGTGTCAAATGAGATTTGTGTATTTGTTTCTTTCATAATGTAAAAGTAGTTGAAATTCCCATGCATGAAAGTATGTATGTATGTATAGAAGAAAATAATAACTAGCTATTTTATCCAATGTATGCAATGTTAACACTTGACAACACTTGCCTCTGTCCTGTATATTTAATTGTTATTAAATATATTTGATTATTTAAATTGGGTGCATAGGTTCAAGAAATTCTAGTTCAGAATTCCTGAAGAGAAAGCATAAAGCCAATTTTTCTCAATGACATTCCTGGCTTCAAATCGATATGGCTGTTACATAATAACAGGTAGTACTATATCAAGCCCTACTTTTAGTATCTGTTCTCTATTGTTCTAAGTCTATCACGGCTAGTGTTAGGTTTGTTTGGGCATATGACTCAATTATCTTACATAAGACAAAAGGGGAAATATGCTATGAGTTTTCTGAGAAAAGATTATCTATTTATTTATATTTAAATAACAACACACAAGGAAAATGCAAAGATTCCTTTGCTCCTGGAGTTGGTTTGTTAGCTTTTATTGCTGGGTGCTGTGCTGTTATATTCCTCTTGTGAACTTGAGATTTTGAAAATGAGGACTGGCTATATTTTCCAAGAATTTCAGGGAAGAAAGACTTTCTCTCTCTCTCTTTCTCCCCCCTCCTCTACACACGTTCTTTCCCTGCTTTACTACTTTGCTTTCCTAGCATTTTTATAAAGCTTGTCCATTTTTTGAGTCCCCCACGGAAATGTAAGTTCCAAGGGAGAAAGGATTTTCATCTGTAGTTTATTGCATGCTATGTTGTTATGGCACCATACCACACTGCCCCGAAACTTATAAGTAAAATAATATTTTACTATTATCTCTGATAATTTTATGGGATGTCTTGCTCTACATGGTTTGTTGTCAAGAGTGGTCTCTTATATGGATGCAATCAAATGACAGGTAGGATTGGAGTTAACTGAAAACTCAAGCTGCTGAAAGTTATCTGCCAGCTCAGCATGGACTATTAACTGTAATGACTCCATGTAGCTTCTCCACGTGGGCTTCTCAAGGTCCCGAAGTTACGTTTTGAAAGAAACTGTGCTGAGAATGAACACCCCAAGAATTTCAGGTAGAAATTAGAATCCTAAAAGGATTCTTAAAACGTTTCTTGGTAGTTACAAAACATCACTTCTGCTATATTCTTGTGGCAGAGCAAGTCGGTAAGACCAGCCAAGATTTAAGTTTAGGGGAATTAGAGTCTGCCTTAGTTTGTGAGGAGTGCCAAAGTATTTGCTGTCATTTTTAATGTAGCACACTGCAGTGCCTAGGTTAGGTACTGAGCTATATTAATCTATTTGGAACTCAGGAAAATCAGCAAGAAAAAATCAAACAACCCTATCAAAAAAGTGGGCAAAGGACATGGACAGAAACTTTTCAAAAGAAGACAGCATAATAGTCAAGAAACATATAAAAACATGCTCAACATCTCTAATCATCAGGGAAATGCAAATCAAAATCACAATGAGATATCACTTATCTCCAGTGAAAATGGCCTTTATCAAAATCCCCAAAACAGTATTCAGTAAATATTTTTTTTAAATTAATGAATAAGGAACTCAGGTCCATGAGGTCACCCTTCCTCCTGTTTTCCTGTTATAAACTGTGATAAATTCCTGTCTGTATGAGGTAGTGGAAACAGATATTTTCTTAATTACAGGTAAAAAGCATCCTGATTTATAAATGGATTGTCAAAACCTTGTGAGTAACGGGGGAACAAAAAATGTGTTGAACCTGTTAAGCACATGCATTGAACTTGCCAAAATCCCTCAGTTTATATGCTGACAGCATCTGATTTGTGTACCAAAAGTTTGTCATAAAGTTGCATCTTTTACCTGTATCATAGAACTCACAAATAATCATCCGGATTTATTTGTATATTCTCTATTTCTTTTATGTTAATTGCTTTAAAAGTTAAGAGTACGGAGTGGAGCCAAGCGGCAGGGGTTATATGTGTAGTGTAAATTTATACTCGTGATTAAAGTTAATCTTCATGTCTAATCTCTTTGAATTGTTATCTTGTTCTTGACAGTTCTGTAGCAATCACTGATTCCTCATTGTCTTATTCTATTTCTTACACATCACTATTAGCTGAACTTGTCACTTCTTTAAAGCAGAGATTCTTATACCATTTGCAAAAAAATTCTGTCTCTGCTTTATGTATACTGGTTTTCTGCAGCTCTAAATAATCCCATCCTACTTCACAGAATTGCACAATGCCATAAAATGAGGATCGTTTTCCTCCAATAGGCGTCACGTAAAATACCTTCTACAGGTTCCTGATATTTGTGACAGACTTCTCTGTGCTATGCAGAGGTGGATGTTACCTGGACTTCCATAATAAATCTTAGTAAGAGGAAAGTTTCCAAATTCAACGGTACCATAATAAATAAACTAAAGTTTTTAATCCTGATATTTTCTATGACACTATCAAATATGTCCTAGGCTGAAGTCTCTTGAGAACTTGTAATTTTAATTTAAATGTCCATATTGTGGAACTTATAATTATGTTAAAATTATTTACCAACTCTGCTTTAAAAATTGTTTTCACATCCCCCAGGGCATTCTATGAAATATGCTCAAGCATGCTAATTTCTGGGATACATTTGTTATTGGGAAGTGACCAAAAGTTAATTTGAGCAAAGCGTATTGATTTTTTTATCTGAGTTTAAAAAGAATAGACAAGGAAACTTTGTACAAATAAATTATTACTATCATTTTCAAGTAATAACTATGAACTGTTTCAACTGAGGATGTTCTCTGATACTGGATCAATCATCAACTCAGGGAATCCACTTGGCTGGAAAATTTGCTGGTCTTCACTGCTTTTACCCATCACCAAATAAATGACTGAGTCCTTTCAAACAGAAAGAAAAATGATAAAAGTTATGTACATTGGATTCTAAATGTAGAGAATGAAAACAAAGATAATGGAAGAATAAAGAGCTCTGGTTGATTGTGTCATGGTTTTCAGCAGATTTGGCAATAGACTGACAGAGAGATGTATCTTAAGACAGCATAAAAAAGCAGATAATTATGATTCACAAAGACATAGTAGAAACAGATTGTTTCTAGCACCTTTGATTACTGAAAAAATATGACAATGGTAGAAACAGGAAAATAAATTATACTAAATGTAGAAAAAGCCTAAGAAATTTATGCTACAGTTGAAGGTGTACTATGAGTAAAAGGAAGGGGAGGTATTATTCTTAAGGATTTAAAAATAATACTTTGAACTACTAACTGAAACATTTTAAGGTGAAAGTTTTTAACAGTACTCCTTGGAAGGAACGGCTTATTATTATCTCCATATTTTCTCTGAAATTCAAATAATTTTATCATTTTGCTTCATCTATTTTTAATTCTATGCTTAAAATATTTTAAAAGTCTCTAGACTTGATATTATTAATAAAAAGTCTTTAATTTCTCTAGGGTTTGCAAATCTCATCATAAACTAAATGTTTCACTGAAAGGTAATTTCAAACTGACCAAGAATCTTTAAGAGCTGCTTTTAAAATTAAAATGGACTAAGGTCAATCTAGATGTGCATAAATGATGCAATTTAAGGGTTGAAAGGGCGGTATAGGGTCTGATTTTCAATACAATTGCTGTTTGAGAGTATGGTTCCTCAGAGGCCTAAGACGTCTTAAAAATATTATGTTAACTATCCTTCAGAATCATCATGGGGAAGGCTGAACCTATTATACTCAATTTGCAGGTGATAAAATTAAGTCAATGAGAGGTTAAGTACCTTGATCAAGGTCACCAAGCAAGTTCTAGTGGAGCTAAAAATGAAAGTCCCATCTCACTCACTTGAAATGATGTCATCTGACCAGTGGGCCTTATTCAGAGGTCGTTACGCTAAACACAAGACACGATAAAAGCATTGACCTCATTGAAGATAGAACCTAAAAAGATTTTTTAAAAGAAGCTGTTATGTTTCTCATGCTGAACGTTTTAATTTCCCACGTTGCTGTTTCAAATTTCTAATTCCAAAAGCACTTTGTTTTCAAGAAAAAATCAAATTAAGGTAGAATAAAATGACAATGCAATTGATGTTTCCACATGGCAATGCAAGCTTGCAAACATCTGGGAAATTTGGGGCTATGATTGCTTGTTCTATAAATGCATTGTTAAGGCACCAGTAGTTGTCTAATCTATGTAGCCAGATTATTAGTCTTTGTGAAATTAAAGCACGATTCTTTGAATCAGGCCCAGAAAACAAGATTGCACTGCTATGCTGCCATAGGAAAACGTGAATCACTAAAAGACACTCCAGATGTTTAAGTAGCAACTAGACAGACAAACAAATGAAAGTGCTTTGTGGTTTCTCATGCCAATGTCTAAAATGGCCAGTTATTGACAATTTTCAAAGCACAAAGGCCATTGCAAAACAACTAATCAATTTTCTGTGCTTCCTTTATACAGCCAAATAAATTATTTCCCACTGAAATCATATTGATCATTTAGGAAAAACAAAAGAATAGTACACCAACTAGTTCAGTAATTGGTTGCTCTTTAGTAGCTAGAGTTTATTTTCTTACTTTTCTTCCATAAAAATACATATGTCTCTCCCAAGAATTGAACTACAGTGAATAACTAAAGATGTAAAATATTAAATGTTATAATAGAGCTGTAAGGGGGATATTTTAACACATAAACAAAAACAAATGAGAGATTGAATGAGAAAAAATTAAATTTGTTACACCTGCTCACCTTGGCTAAGTGATTTATTCCTCCAAAATACAGTCAAATTGTAAAACTACACATATATTTACAGCAAAAATATTCATAAGTGTTTTTGTCACTTCCTGGCCATCCTCATAGCTTTTATGGAATCTTTTTGCGTTACAAACACCCCCATAGAGCTAATAAATTTTCTACCTTTCATGAGTATCTGAATTGGTAATGAAATTCATTTCATGTTAAATACCCTGAGGGGGTAGCAGAGTTGAGATTTTACCCAGTTCTGGACAACATTCATATTCACAATAAAACAGGTTCTCTTGTGGCTGCTGTGCTCAGTTGGCATCTACATTTGCCACATGACTGGATGTGATATATTTTGTGTCCCTCGACAAGGTAAGATGCCATGATGGAATGTAATTTCTCCTCATCTTCCAATACATGAAATACCTTTTTTTCTTATTTGATAATAAGTATGGCATTATTGTATGACAATGAAAAACAAAGAATTTGTCCACGCTGGTTATATATTTTCTAATGGTTTGAATTATAGTCAGCATGCATTATCAGTCATTCATAACATATTTTATTTCCAAAGTATAACGCATTCGCCATATTGCCAATTTTTTTCTGATTCTAAAAAGCAGTGCCAGAGGCTTTATACTCCAGAGATATAAAACTTCTAATTTGGAACTGGTTGCCTTTCTCTCAAACTACTCTTGTCAGAATTATTTGTGCATCAGCCAACACATAAATATTCCAACAATGACGAAAGCCAGAGTTAGAGATGTATATATCCCTGCCCTAGTGCTGAAGGAATGTGCAGGAAAACTACTTTCAATATAAGCTGATGAACAAAGTCATTCAGAGGAGTACCAGAAAAAGTCTTTAATGGTAATTATTTAAAAAATTAAAATAAAACCTCTTTAAGTTGATATTTAGTGATTTCTATAGGATATCATATACTTCCTGAGATTTACCTTATATAACTCTTATTTTTAAGTGCCTGGCCTGAAAAAATGAGGTTATTTTCTAAAAACTCCAAGAAATCATGTTCTTACATACTTTTGTTTATGTCTTTTCTTTTTCTTTTTCCTGCACAGATCTAATCCTTAATAGAGCCATTTTGAAATTCTCTAGTATCTACTATTATGTTTCTCTCCTTTCTTGCTTCCTTTTCCTCACTTGAAGAAGAACAACAGAATATCCTAGAGTTTTTTTTTTTTCAGGGTAAAATAAGATAATATCTTTAAATAACTTAGCACAGCTCCTATATAATATGACCTTAGATTCTTCCTCGTACATTAAATTATATGCTCTGGACTTCAGTCATGATAGAGCAACTGAAACCAGACTGCCATAAAAACAATCAAATAAGCAAAAACAAAAGCAAAATCTTAAAAATTGGACAAAATATATAAATTCTTTTAGAAATAGGAAAAGAAACAAATCAGGACTATGACACTGTGATGTAAAAACAAGCAAGGTGAGCTTTATGATCAATCTGGCCTTCTCTCTGGAACAATTTTCATGATAGTACTGTCAAAAAAAAAAAGCTAAGTGGATCCAAAAGCCTTGTTTAGGTGGGGAGAAGAGATTGTAGTTCAGAGAGGGTAGGGTGAGGATTTGCAGACATTATGATGGAATTTGCAGCTTTATGTAAAGTTCCAGAGAAAGAGCTCCAGAAAAAATGCATAGGCATCCCTTTTAATCTTTGGCTGAAATAAAGCCAGATGTGCATAGGGTGAGAATCCAGTAAGCTGACAGGAGACCGATTAGATGAATAGCTACTGAGAAACTGTGAGCCAAAGATCTATCAGAGCTCACACATGACTGAGAGATAAACAGATTTGGATGACACAAGGTAGAAAGGCTTTCTTGAATATTTAACACATTCAACAAAAGCACCAGATAGTTCACTTCTTAGTAACAGATCTAAAAAAGCTCTAGAATAAAATGTCTACTCTAGTCCTAAGAATGTTGAAGATGAAGATGATTCACAAGAAAACTATCTGAGAGAATAAAACACATCACTTTTAAAGCAAGAAAATAAATCTTATGTGCGCAACAACACAGGGTATGCAATATCCATCGCCCATTTAAAAATCATTCAATATACTAAGAAGTAAGAATAAATCTATAATAAGAAAAAATAAGTTAATAAAAAATAGAATCTAAAGTGGCAAAGATGGTGAAAGTATCATAAAAGGACTATGAAATAGTTGCTGTGAATATTTGAACATATTCATAAAAATATAAATCATAAAAAACAGGATAAGAATATAGAATCATAAGTATAACATGCACATAATAAAGAGAAAAATAGAAAGTATAGAAAGAAAACAACTGGAATTTTTATAATTGAAAAATAAATACCTGAAATGAAAAATCCACTGTTTATATTTAACAGAAGATTAGACACTATGAAACTAAAGGTAGCTTAAGTTGAAGATAATGAAAAAGAAAACATACAAAGTGAAAGAAACAATGGTTAAAATTAGTCCAATTTTAGTAAAAACATAAACTAAAAGATTCAAGAAGCTCAAAAACTTCATGTATAATAAATGTGAAGAAAACTGTATCAAGGTGTTTTTTTTGTTTGTTTGTTTGTTTTTATTTCAGGATACTATGGGGGAAGCACGAATTATATTATCCTAGATAGAGCTTGAGCTCGCACATCAAGGTTTTATTGAAAACTATGATAATGAAAAGAAACTTAAAATTAAGCATACATAACAACAAAAAGACACATTGCATTAGCAGGAACAAACAATTTCAATCAAAAGACAATGGAATTAATTTTTTAAATATTGAAAGAAAGCAATGTGAATGTGGCATTCGTGGACGTATACTTAAAAACAAATGAATGCAAAAATCAATTTGTGGCCAATAGACTTGAATGACAACAAATGTTACAAGGTTTCAGGAGGAAGGAAAACTATACAAGACAAAATTTCAGATATACAAAAGAAAGAATTCAAAGATAATGAAACAGACTATAGTAAAAACGATATTAATAATAAAAAATATAACAAGAAGTTTGAAAAAAATCAATGAAACCAAGTCTTTGAAAAGAATCAAAATGATAATCTAACTAGATTAACAAAAAAGGCAAAAATTAATCTTAGTATTATTAGAAATCAATGAAGGACATTGAGTACAGAGCTTAGATACTTTAATCATGATAATTAGGAAATACTATTAATATTTACAAAGCAATGCTGATAATGTTAAACTAACATAAAATGCACAATTTCCTTGAAAGATACAAATTACCAAAATGAAAACAAAAATAATTAAAAATTCAATATTAATTAAATTATATCTGCAATAGAAACATTTCTACAAAGAAAATTCAAGACAGATTTCTTGCAGTCAAGTCTACTAAACAGTGAAAAAGGCATAAAATTTTCAGGATACGGGAAAGTATAGAAACACATTTCAACTCATTTAATAGACTAACATTACACTAATATTAAGCCACTCACAAGTGCTCCATTCCAATAAAGAAAATTATTTATTTATATCCATCATAATTGTAGAAGTAAAATCCTCAACAACATATTAAAAAATATAATGCAACAACATAGCACAATGATAAGATTTCATGATAAAACAGTGTTAACACAAGGAAGTTAAGGTTCGTTACAGAGTAAGTATGATTGCGCTCATTATTGTATTAAAGATCTTAGTGCAATATTATGGGGAAAAAGAAAAGGCATATAGTTTTGCAAGGATAGAACAAAATTGTATTTACTCATAGACAATATGATTATTATATAGAAAATCTTAAGAAATCTTTTGAAAAATATATCAAAAGTAATATTCAATTTAGGAGACTTGCGGTACACAAAGTCGATATAAGCCATGAATCATATTTCTATGTATTAGCAATACATGATTTCAAAAATAACCTTTAAAATCAATGCATTAAAATACAGAACATATTTTAAGATACTGTTAACAGGCTCTTGGAAGTCTTCTACTCTACACAAAATAAAAATAAAAAAACAAACCAACAAAAGCAAAAAAAAAAAAATCATAGACATTTTATAGAAGGCCAAAAAAAGAAATATATCTCTATATTGAATGAAAAATTCAAGATTGTTAAGACAGCAGTCTTATCAAAATTGATCAATAAATTATACAAATTCCCAGTCAAATCTCCAGTAAAATTTGTTCCTATACATAATGACAAAAGTGTTCTAAAACTTATACAAGAATGCAAGAAACCTAGAATGGATAAATATATTTTCAAAATGAAAAGAAAACTTTGTACCTTAAGAATCCCTGAATTCAAATTTTAGTTTGAATATACTAAAATGACTGTGTGATATTCTTGTAAAAATAAACATATAGCTAAATAAAGCAGAATAGAGAATTCAAGTGGAGAATCTAATACTGGTTAAGTATATCTTATTTGAAATGCTTGGGACAAGAAAGAAATATCTTGGATTTTAGATTTTTTTTTTCATATTTTGGAATGTCTGCATTATATTTACCCAGCTGAACATCTCTAATCTGCAAATCCAAAATACTCCAATGAGCATTTCCTTTGAGCATTATGTCAGAGTTCAAAAAGTTTGGGTATTTGATCATTTTGGAATAGGAATTTTTGGATTAAGGATTCTTAACCTGTATATATGTTCTACCAATACTTGTTGAGAAATGTTTAACACTTTTTTCTCTAACAACTTGAAATTCATTAAGACAAAATATTTCATTTCTTCCTCAAATAATAGATATTAATTACAAATAAGTCACAGATCTACATTTAAAAGTTGAAATGATAAAACTTCTAGAAGTAAACATAAAAATACCTTCATGACCTTAGGGTAGACAAAGATTTCTTAGAAAGGATATATAAAACAATAACATATAGGTTGGGTATGGTGGCTCACACTTGTAGTCGCAGCATTTTAGAAGGCCAAGGTGGGAGGATTCCTTGAGATCAGGAGATCAAAATCCCAGCCTGGGAAACATATCAAGACTCTGTATCTACAGAAAATTAAAAAAAAAAAATTACTCAGGTATAATGGTTGGCACCTGTAGTCCTAGCTACACAGGAGGCTGAGGCAGGAGGATGGTTTCAGCCCAGATGTTCAAGGCTGTAGTGAACTTTGATTGCACCACTGCACTCCAGCCTGGGAGACAGAGTGAGACCCTATCTAAAGAAAACAAAACAAACAAATAAATAAATGAAAAGCAATAACACTAGCAGAAAAAAAGAAATAAATTCTGTGCAATCAATATTAAAATATTCTTTATAAATGGCACTATTAAGGAAAAGAAAACAAGTTACAGACTGGAAAGATATATTTCCCTGATCTATGCCTGAGTAAAACACTTGTATTAATGCTTTATAAAATACACTCAATGCTCAATAATAAGACTAATAAAGAATTTAAAAAGAACTAAAAGTTAAATAGACATTTTATAGAAGATAAAAATGGTTCCTAAGCACTGGAAACGTTTCTCAAATCATTAATCATAGGACAGAAAATTAATACAATTAAATATTAACATACACCCATTAATACGACTAATACCAAAGTTTAGAAGGATGTAAAGCTACAAGAACTCTCATTCATTGCTGGTGGAATGTGAATTACTACAGTCAATTTGGGAAACAATTTTTGATAGTTTCTTACCAAGTTAAACCTACACTTTCTACAGACTTAGTAATTCCACTGTTAGGTGGAATTAAACCTAATTCTCCTAAAAAGAAATGAAAAAAAAATGCCCATTTAAAGACATACACACAAATGTTCATAGCAGCTTTATTCTTTAGTCAAAAATTGGAAATAACCTAAATTTACAACAATAGGAGTATGGGTATACAAATTGTGATATATTCATACAATAAGCTGATATTCATAATAAAATTGAAGGTATTATTCATACACATGAAAACATGAATATATCTCAATAGTATGCTGAATGAACAAAGTCAGACAGAAAAGATCACATATTGTATGGTTCCATTAAATTAAATGAATCTTAATACTACTTAATCAGCCCACTTAACTAAAATCACTATTTCCCCTTACAAACAAACAGACTAGGAGTTCAATTCCAGCAAGAACTTATAAAGCATCTATTTTAAATGGTTATTAGAGTCTTATAAACACAAATACATATATGTGTGTTTATATATATGTTTGTATAAATATGTGTATACATTTAGTGAAAAGTGAGGAACAGTATGATAAGGCATTAAAAAGAAACTGTCAAGGGAAAAAGTAGAAAGCAGCAGAATGGAGTAACTGTCTTTTTATTTGCAAACTAAAATGTGTTGTTCCTGGGATGACTATTTACTGATTTAGCAACATTAGTGTGTACAAAGTTTAGGGTATGGTTTCTCAACCTTGGGGGTATTGAGTGCAATACACACCATCCAAGGGATGGACACGCTTGAAACTCAGACTTTGAGGGGAGGGGGGAGGCAAGGGCAATATACGTAACCTAAACATCTGTACCCCCATAATATGCTGAAAAAAAATACAGTAAAAAAAATAACAATAATAATATTTTATTGTGGGGTACTGTCCTATACATTGTGAGATGTGTAGTTGCCTCCCTGACCTCTACCCAATAGATTCCAATAGTGTCCCCATGCCTGCTTATGGCAACCAAAAATTTCTGTAGACATTACCAAATATCCTCTGAGAGGAATCATTGCTCATGGTGAAGAATCAATGTTTTGTTGTGTTGCTGCTGTTTTTATTTTCGGAATATTAGAGGTATAAAAATGTTTTGGTCACCTAGATTGCTTTTGCACTGCTTGAGTCAAAGTTACAAGTGTGCCCATCAACCAAATAGTGTACATTATACCTGTTAGGTCTGATTTTACCCATCACCATCTCCCCCATCCCACTTGCATAATTTCAGTTGAGTTTTACTTCCATCTGTGCACATGAGTGCTGATCAATTAGGTCCAATTTAATAGTGAGTATATATGGTGTTTTTTTTTTCCATTCTTGCAATATTCCACTTAGAAGAATGGTTTCTGGTTCCATCCAGATTGTTGCAAAAGGTATTAATTCATTTTTTTATGGCTGAGTAGTATTCCATGATGTACGTATACCACATTTTATTAATAGATGGGCAGTGGGTTGATTCCACATCTTTGCCATTGTGAATTGTGCTGCATTAAACATTCTAGTATAAGTGTCTTTTTGATAAAATGACTTTTTTTCCTTTGGGTAAATAAAAAGTAATGGGATTGTTTGAACAAATGGTAGATCAACTTTTAGTTCTTTAAGGAATCTCCATACTATTTTCCATAAAGATTGCACTAGTTTGTAGTCCCAACAAACAGTGAATGGGTGTTTTTTTCTCTCCACATCCATGCCAGAATCTATTGTTTTGGGATATTTTAATCAAAGCCCTTCTCACTGGGGTTAGGTAATATAGCATTGTGGTTTTGATTTATATTTCTCTGATAATTAGTGATGTTGAGCATTTTTTCTTATGTTTATTGGCCACTAATCTATCTTATTTTGAAAAGCACCTGTTCATATATTTTTCCTACTTTTTACTGAGGTTATTTGATTTTTTTTCCTGCGGAATTGCTTGAGTTCTCTGTAGATTCTGTTTATTAGCCCTTTATTGGCTGTAAGACATACAGATGTTTTCTCTCATTCTGTATGTTGTCTGTTTGTTATGTTTATTGTTTCCTTGTCTGTGCAGAAGCTTTTGAATTTAATCAAGTCTCATTTGTTTATTTTTATTGTTGTTCTTTACCTAGGCTGATATCTGGAAGAGTTTTCCCAAAATTTTCTTCTAGAATTCTTATGGTTTCGTGTCTTAAATTTAAGTCTGTTATCCATCTTAAATTAATTTTTGTGAGTAGTGAGAGATATGGATCCTGTTTCAGTCTTCTACATGTGGCTATCTAATTTTCCCAGAACCATTTATTGAATAGGGATTCTTTTCCCCAGTGTATATTGCTGTCTACTTTATCAAAGATCAGAAGATAATATGTGAATGATTTTATGTCTGGGTTCTCTCTTCTATTCCATTCATCTAATTCTCTATTTTTGTGCCAGTGCCATGCTGTTTTGGCTATTATAGCCTTGTAGTATAGTTTACATCTGGTAAAGTAATTCCTCCCAATTTGCTCATTTTGTTTAAGGTTGCTTTGGCTATTCAGCCTCTTTTCTGCGTCCAGACAAAACATAGAATTATTTTGTCTATATCTCTGAAAAATGATGTTGGTATTCTGCTGGGGATTACATTGAATCTGTAAATCACTTTGGGTAGCATGGACATTTTAACAACTTTGATTCTGCCAATCCAAGAGAATGATATGTTTTTCCATTTGTTTATATCATGTGCAATTTCCTTCCTCAGTGCTTCATAGTTTTATTTCTAGAGATCTTTCACCTCCTTGGTTAAAAGTATATTCCTGAGTATTTTATTTTCTTTGTAGCTATTGTGAAAGGTATTGAGCCTTTTATTTGGTTCTCAGCTTGACTGTGGTTGGTGTATAGGAATTCTACTGATTTGTGTACATTGATTTTGCAACCTGAGGCTTTCTGAATTTACTTATTCATTCCACGAGTCTCTTGGCAGAGTCTTTGGGGTTTTCTAGATATAAGATCATATTCTCATCAAAGAGCAATTTTTGACCCCCCCCCTCTTTCCTGATTTGGATATCCTTAATTTCCTTCTCTTGCCTGATTTCTCTGACTAGGACTTCCAGCACTGTGTTCAATGGAAGTGGTGACGGTGGGCATCCTTGTATTCTTCCATTTCTGAGGGGAATGCTTTCAACTTTTCCCCATTCAGTATGATGTTGGCTGTGGGTTTGTCATATATGGCTTTTATAATTTTGATGCATATTCTATCTATGCCTATTTTATTAAGATGATTATTGTCATCTTACTTTGGGTCATAAGAACTGAAATGGATCTGGGAATATACAATGTATGTGGCAAGAACAGGGGGATGAAATCCATGAACTTTTATTCCCAGTGCCACTCTTGGTTTAATTCAAGGGAGATTGTATATTTTCAGATCTATTTCAGTTCCTATAACCCAAATATAATAATTACCAGTGCTCTCCCCTCTAGTTAATGTTGTCCAATATTTATCTAAGTGTTTAAATACTGGTATGATTTGTGAGGCCTTCTTTTTCCTCATGAAATTATGACTTTCCATTTCAGATGCTCACAAATTTGTGTCTGGTTTTATTCTTGCTTGAAAACATTAAAGCTGACGTGATTTTTCTCAAGGTACTAGGAACCAATCACCTTTGTTTATAAGTTTCAGCAAGTGAGTAGTAATGACGTTTTCTTGAGTGTTTTTGAAAATAAATACCATGGACTTTCATAGCAAGAGGACTACATTTGAAGTACCAGAAGGGTATACTAAAAAATATTCTTCATCTTTAAAATTATTTTTGTAGGTAAATCTATATTGAATAAATAAAACTACCTGGTCATTTAGTCATATTTCTTAAAAATCACACTACCAAAAATTCCATAAAAAGGGTAAATTAATATCACAAAGTCAGCACTGTATAACAATATGACCCACAGGAAATTAATATTTAAATTATGCAATCGAAAGGAGAGAAATTTCCACAATGAATAACAACATACTTTATTTATTTATTTATTTTTATTTTTTTTTATTTCAGCATATTACAGGGGTAGAAATGTTTATGTTTCATATATTGCCCTTGCCCTACCCGAGTCAGAACTTCAAGTGTGTCCATTCCCCAGACGGTGCTCACCGCACCCAGTAGGTGTGAATATACCCATCCCCTCTTCCCCCCTCCCATATACATGACACCTGATAAATGTTATTACTGTATGTGCACTTAAGTGTTGATCAACATACTTTATAACAGAAATTCTGAACTGGAGAAAGTAGATGTGAAAATCATGTAAAGACATATTTCCAGTTCATATGCTTCTCACATACCTACCACATATTGGAGAAATAATAGTGACTACATCCTTAATGGTAAATGTTTATTTAATTTTAAAAATTATTTAATTTAATAAAATATTGCACTATTTTTATATCAAATCAAATGCATTAATTTAAATCAGAGTTTAATCGATTAGGTTAGAAAAAACATTAACTGAATAAGAGAATATGTTTTATTTCTATTAGTGTAACTAGCTAGATAGAAGTTTAAAGATCAGAAAAATTTCTAGGATGTATGAATATAGAATAAGGAAACTATTATATTTTGGATAGATTTGTATTTTTATATATCAGGAATTATATGGGAAATAACAGTGGGGATAATGATAGAAATAATATATTTATTGGAAAAATTATTTTATTTAGCAGATACACACATTACAAAGCAGTATTTCCCAAACATCAATGATAGAGAAATATTGACAATATTGACCCATGACAAGGATCAAGGGCTCAGAAAAAAGTGTGAAAAGGTGAGTTGGTTAACTTTCACTGAGTAGGAATCTGTTTCACACTGAGATTATTTTCTCTCATATGTGTTAAAATAGTCCTTGTCTTGTGAATTTTAATATTAACATATTTGTTGTCTTTATTGCCTGTGCAGATAACTTGTCTGACATATATGTTCTTTTGTAGCAAAAATATTTAATATAATATGTTGGTACCTATACATTGTTTTTGAAAATTTAGTCTTATAAAATCCAGAAGTCTGAGAACTATTCATTTAAAGCCTTTTATTGAAAATAAATACCATTTTCCCTTGGAAATCACCTTCTCCCTCATTTCAAGAAACTAATTTTTTAAAAAGGATGTTTTTGGAAGAAATTTGTGTTGTAGTCAGTTTTACTGAGATACTTAAGGTGAAAGATAATGACACTTAAAAGTATTTGAAGACTAAAAAGATGCAAGAATATTAATGAAAGAAAGAATGCTAAGATATTATAAATTGCTGTAGGGATGATCACCTTTCTGGATGTCACTCTTGGCAAGCTTCTAGAGTCATTAATATTTCTTTTGAAAATGTTAAAAAATATGAATTAGGATAATAGTCCTTAATTAAACTATAAAATCAAAAGTGTAGGCTAGATAAAACTCAATATGTATGACAGCTTCAATTGTCTCAAATAATTGTTCCAGATACATTCAACAACATATCACCATGTTTCTATGTCAATTTTCATAATGTATTGAGACAAAAAAGGTAACAATATAGTTCATTTCAAAAGTAATTTAATTTATGTATTTATTAGATATTAGGCATTTATTTGTTGTACTGGATACTAGGATGAATATAATATGACCAAGACATTACTCAAATTTGCAAATTGCAACTGGAAAAAGTTAAATCTGTATAATTATTTCCATTTCATTATTTTTTAGATATACCATTTTCCTATCAGAGAAATAGTAAATCACAATGTTGAATAATGCTATTGTGTCACACTCTCTTAATTTAAATTCTGCCTCAAAGTTTTAGGGCTGAGTGAACTTAAGCACATTTTCTTACCTTTGGATCTTTATTTTTGTATCTTTAAAATGAAGATTATCACAGTAGTTACTTGATAGAAAGTCGTGATGGTAATCAATGTAAAGTACTAAGTGTATTGCCTGGCTTATATTAAGTGTTCAATATGTGTAAGTAATCTTATTGTTTATAATCATCATTAAATGTTAAACACATTTGGTATCATTTAGGAAAATTACACAACATAGAATTTTCAAAAATATTTTTATAAAAATTATTAATACTTTCAGAAAAGTACTTAGCAATCATCTAATCTAGTCATCTAAATGTTGAGAGAATTAAGGTTTACACAAGTTACATGACATATTTTGGGTCATATAAAGGCAGAAAGGGAGTCATGATTTGCTTTATAAGGATTTAAGTTTATGTTAGTAACATTAAAAAGAAGGGACCTGAGTTTTGTGTGCTTGTGAGAAGGACACTTACCAACCCATGTCCCCATGATTCACAGGCTCGCTGCCCCTATTGCCTTGAGGCAACTATGGCTAATAATGGCATACCCTTTAACCCTACAGAAAACAGTCAGCAGAAGGAACAGAAATGCATGCAGATCTTTACATATTCTTTTTGGTCATCATATCTCATCTGACATCCAATCACTGAAATACTTCCATGTACCCTCAGGAATTCAAGATACATCATCAGCATCATTCTTTATATATTCAAACACTTTGAACATTCTCATCCCTTCTTCCTCAGAAAATCATCTTTCTCCTAAGGATAAGGTTTTCTCTATAACTTTCTCAAGTATTTTTTTTTTCTTACTCTGCTTGAGCCACAAGATCTGGAGGTGACTTCCCCACTTACTGATGCTTCACCATGCTCCATTTTTCTTTATTTCACCATCTAGAATCTCAATAGATCATGTTCACTACCCCTTATTACCACATCATATTCATAAACTCTTAACAATTTTTCCTGGTCACTCCACAAGGTGTTTTAGCTTTACTTTCCTATTCTTCCCTTTCATATAATCTCAACTCCAAAAAAAGTGAATTACTCATTTGTCTATTTTCAACCTCTAACTTCTTGTAGATACTTTTTTAGAACCAAAAACTTAGTGGAGTCTTCATTCAATTACTCACTTCATAAATCTTATGCCCATGCTCTGATAGAGAGAAAGAGCACAGACTGCAGCATGGTCAACCCTGACTAGATCAAGGTCACGGTGGGTAGAAATGGGGGTGCACAACACAAGAAAAGCTTTCTAAAGGCTTCACCAGAGTCTACAAATAGGTTTATGTGGTTAAAAAAAAAAGTAGACATTTATTCTAGGTAATCTAAGCATTTGAGTAAAGCAAAGAATATTGTACCTTCAGGAAACCACCACAAATAAAGATCAGAATGATGCAAATTGGTAAAATTGAGGAGAGAATGTAGGGATATACCGAGAGAAACAGGGCACGGTTAACCTATAAACAACCTCATGCAACATGCTAATCATCTTAGATTTTTACTATTAAATGTATTGAGCATCACAAAACGTGATTCAGTATTATTCGAACATTAGCAACTTCATTCTGACATAAATGTGTAAGATAAATAGAATAAGGCTAATAAGATAAAAAATCAGTCAAAGGGAATTTCAATAATCCAGGTGAGAAAGCATAGAGTCATAAAATTTATAATCTGTAAATGAGAGGTTCCATGTAGAAAACGAAACGGAGGTAGGTCAACCTAGATGTGTGATGACTTGCCATGAGGGTCATGAAGGAAAGGATAATGTGAGGGGCCATCCACTGTGATGACAAAGGAGGAGGGACGTTTTTTGATTAAAGAAGACAGTGAGATTATTCAGTGGAAGTGAATGGGAAAGTCAGCAAAAAGACTATTCTTTGAGGAAGCTTGACTTTGAAGAAAGAATCAATAATACACGTTCAGCAAATAAATTTTCAGTGCCAGTTACTGTTCTGGATTCTGAGGATACTGTGATTGAAAAAAAAAAAAGACAGGGAGATCTGGGGCAACAGCTGGAAAGGCACACTTGCTTCAGAATGCAGATCCTTTCTTTTTTTCCCCTTAAGTTAGAGGAAATGTAACATAAAATTAAGCTTCAGAGAGAGAGAGAGAGAGAAGTTAAAGTATGGGAGAAATCAGAAATAATAAAGAAGTCAGTCCCTTATTCCGCAGGTCAAGTGTAGGGGGAGGGGATCATAAACACAGCTGGATGCATTGCCTCCGAATACCAGGAAAGAGAGGTGCTGGTTACATTATATTGCATTTCATTTTTATATGTATTAGAATAAGATGACCATGTGGCACATTAATAGAAGGCCTCATTTTTTCTCATTAAAATAGAAAGGTGAAAGTTCTAAGAGAGATGAGCGGTGAGCTTTGGTAAAGTCAGTTTCAGCTGTAATAGGTCTAAACTGCGGCATTGCCTCTTAGCATCCCAGATGAAGCATCTGTGTTTGGGTACTAGGCAGGGAGCTAGGGATGCGATCTGCAACGAGGGCGGGGCATGATTAATGGGAGATGAAGAAGTAGGAGTATTTGTAATATCATTGGCCTGTATTTTGCAAAATTAAGTGTTAGTAAGCTGATGGAATGTGTCTGTTTTTAAAAATTGGTACATTGCCATGAACGAAGAAGTACATGCAAAGTAGGAACAAATGGTACCACCTTTGTATGACTGAAATTTAAAGAACATATCAGGTACTGAAAGGGAACATAACTAATAATAGCCTGCAGTCACGCTGCAAAGTGCCTTTGCCAAAGTCTTCCCCTGGAGGTATACTTCTTCCCTGAATTCCTATAGCACTTCAGATATTTCTTCTGTGACTCTTGACACTTTCTACTATGTATTTCAATTATTTGTGTTCACTTCTTAAGCACAGGTGTGCATTAATCAAAGAATTGATATATAATAGATCCACAGTTCTTTTTAAGAATTGCCTAAGTACAACAAATAATTTATTTCTATTTCACAGTGTATATTTCCAGGTAATTTATAAATTAGACGTTATGTTAAGAAGTGAAGACTAATACAGCCAAATCAATTTCAGTTTTGCAGCAAAAGTATGACATATGCAAAGAAAGAATTTACAATATCTAATTAATGTTCAATGTATTTTCTATATTTCATCCTTTCTTGTGTGAAGTACTTAAAATATCAACTAGCAAAGACTTTATCGAAATAATATATTCTCTTCTTACCATGATTACCTTTTGTAAGCCAGCAATCTCAGGAAATATCTGAACAAATACTGTAATTTTAGGTATTATTTAATGTATTGACACAATTTATTACAATTTCTTCTATTTTTTCCCCTTATATTGTTACATCAGTTTCTCTGTTTTTTTTTTTCTGAAATTATTTATTATGATATTCATACAAAAGTTTTTGGAATGTATATGTACATTTTCAAGACTAAAATAGTATGTCCATTTATGTTGACATTTTAATTATTTTCAATAAATATTTATTATTTTTTCCATAAAACAATAACACATATTCAGTTACATATGTTCTTGATACTTTGTGTTTTTTTGACTAGTAAAAATGTAATTTAAAGCCTGCAATTCCTAAATGGTTGTTACTAGTACATAGCAATAAACAAATATTTATATATTCATCTTTCTTTTTAGAAATGTCACTAAATATTCTTATAAATTAAGTTTCCACATTCTATGCATACTATTAAATTATCTAGATGTAATGAAACTTTTCTGTCTTTTCTTCTGTCCTGTATTTTTTATTTCTTTTCTTGAGTTATTACAATACCTGGTGACCTCCATAAAAGTAGAGGTGGTGAACATCCTCTTTTGGCTTTTCATATTAAGAAGTATATTTTCAGAATTTATTTTATTAAAATTTCCTCATCATAATTAATAAAATTCCTATTTTTGTCTGGAATTATAAACATTTCTTGCTTGTTTTGTTTTGTTTTTTTAAACATGAATAGGTTTTTATTTTAATTTTTTATTGTAACTTTTAACCAAAATTTTTCAGGTGGCATGTATTGAGATGATCATATGATTTTTATCTTTTAATAATTTAATTCACTGAATTTCAATTATGTTTTCTAATGTAAAACCAATGTTTTATTCCCTGTATAAACACCAATTCAGTGTTTTTGAAACTTTTTTTCTTCTCTTGGAAATTTCAAGTTATATGATGATTTTCTTTTTTTATCTGTTTTCATCGCATTTTAAACTAGTTGCACTACAGTCAGAAATACGGTTAGCTTGAGCACAAGCTTTTAAAATTTGTTGAAGTTAGCTTTTGCTAGTAAATACTCAATTTTCACATCTATTTCCAATTATTGGGTACAATATTCTATATATGTTCCTTTGTTCAAGCCTGTCATCTGTGCTGTTCAACTCATGTGTATTCTTATTGATTTTAATCTGCTAGTTCAATTAATTATCCAGAGAAATGTGCTAAAATATCCCATAATAATGGGGCTTTGTCATTTCTCTTTGGAGGTCTATTATTACTTCATATATTTTGAGGCTCCGGTAAGTGCATACGAGTGTAGATTTTTATATTCCCTAGTGAATTAAACCTGGAATCAGTATGGAGTAGATCTGGTTATTTCTAGAAATGCTTTTGACTACAAACATTTTGGCTATTTGGTTTGATTAATATAAATATATGTTCTCTCTTTGGATATTTTTCTGTTATATCTTTTTTCATTCATTGTTTTTCCAGCTTTCCCCTCTTTAATTTCAGAGTGTGTCTTCTGTCCTGCATAGAAAATACAAGTGGAAGAAAAATGGAAGTGGGATGTTTGTTAGCGGCGTGACACACACAGGGGCTCTGGGCAGGGTGGGAGGCGTGGGAGGGAATGCTGGCCAGGTGCAGTGCAGAGCGCCGGTTGCGAGAAATGGGCTGATTTCAAAGAGGTGAGGAATATGGTTTCTAATTTTTGCATTTTTGAGCTTCACGTATGATTAGGAGTTACTGGACACAGTAAAAGTGGGCAGAAGCTGGACCTTACAGATGAGGATGTTGCACTTATTAAACAGCGGTACTTCAGATGAAAATGCAAGAATTGAATAGACACAGATACACACAAACTTTTGAAGGACTTTCTGATTTATCCACAGTGAAAGCATTGGACGCTTGTAGACCCTGGCTAGTTGGAGCTGACATCCTTCAGTCTCACCTCTCTTCGTCCGTAGTTGGTTCTGTGTTGCTTCGAAATACAAAGCCCAAGTTTCCGCATGCTGCACCCACTCTCCCCTTCCCCTCCAGTCGAACTTGACACAAGGTTAAAAAGCCTCTGCTTGTAGGACATCATTCCTGCTCTCATTAAGCCCGTGAGCTTACTTCATGGCAGTATTCAACTTCTTCGATAGAATGTTTTGTTTGTTTTTCTTTTATTTCTGATTCTTTCTCAAGCAGTTAAAGAGATATTTATATCTAGGGAGAGATTACGGAGTCCAACTTCACTGATACTGCCTAGCAGAGACGAGCTGCCCTTGACAAGATAATCACCCCAACAAGTGTGTGTACAAGTAAAACAGAAGTTGTTTCTTTTGCTTGGTTATGCAACACCATCTAATGCTTTGAACAGAATGACTCCGGATGTCCTTGACTAGTACATGATTAGTTAGGTTATCTTCAGTTCTTTTAAAGCAGATGCTTATTTCCTGGTCAACAGAAATTGGAAAGACTTACCCCATTTCTTTAAATCTTATACACAGTTCATGTCAGCTCTCTGTCATAGAGATTAAAAATGAAAACTATAACAAACTGTTATGGACTGAATTGTGTTGCCCTCAAATTCTCTCAATATGATGGTATTTGGAGACAGGTCCTGTAAACAGGTAATTAAGGTTAAATTAGGTCATTAGGGTGAGACTTTAATTCATTTTGCCTGGCTTCCTTGAAAGAAGAAGAAGAGCAAAGGTCAGGTGAACCAGCCATCTACAAATCAAGGAGAGACACCACAGAAACAACCAAACTTGCTGACACCTTGACCTTGGACTTGTAGCCTCCAAAACTATGTGAAAATAAATTCCTGTCATTTAAGCCACTCAATAAGCAGTATTTTATTATGGCAGTCCTAGCCAACTGACACAGAAACCTAATATTTTCAGAGCAATAATTAAAAAGAAATGTACTTCTGTTATATAAGCTTTGGCTATCCTTGATGTGCCTTTTAGGTAAAATGAGACTGCTATGTTCTGCACATGTGCATTTTTTAAATATTGCTTTTCATTTACAAAAGAATCAGAAGCTGATATGAAATTGTGCAATTTTGACTTTAATTTTAGATTGGATTTTTGTAGGGATCCCCAATTATTTTTCTGATGTTGATGAGATTAAATTCCAAGAAGATGTTTCCCTTTATGTCCAACGAGACTGAAGACCAAAGGTATAAATGTAGCCAGTAAGCCGTGCATAAATATTGAAGGTCCAAGTGTTCTCAGTCAACCTTGCTCAGTGGTCAATGAGGCAAAGAAGAAATTAGGTGTTACTGTCCTAACATTAGAACACTCTTCTGATTGGGAGAGATTCTCCTGACCAAAAAAAAAAAAAAAAAAACACCATCTTTATTTAGGAAACACAAAACAGTACAGCCAAAATGGGTGTTTTTATACCTACGACCTTCTCTGAAGATGTCCAGTGTGGCTTCTGTTTACCTTGCTGCTTTTACTGCATTATTGAAGGACTACTTGTCACCATTTCATTGCCCTCCAATATCAGCCATTTACTTAGATTTGTCAGTTTTGGGTTTCTCTTTCCTCTATATTCCTTGCTGCCCAGCAATATTGTCCCATGGTTTTGGAAGTCACACCTTGCCCTAAAGACAACAAGCAGTGTGTCTGTCACGACTAAAAGTTCCCAAGTAAGCATCTTGCATGTTAGTTCATTCAACAAAAAAGTAAGGCAGGGGCATGACTGACAGAAGAAGTGACATCTTGACATCATCTCATTGGACTCAAAAAGAATTCAATGGACTTTAGATATTAGCCAAAGTTGTTTTCGTTGGACCCGTGATCCATATAACTTATTTTATTGGCAGTTACTTTGATACTTATTGAAACATCAAACAGCTATGTTTGCTTTAATCTTTATTCATACTGAATTTGATATGAAATACATTTAGCCATATCTGCATCTTCTGAAGAAATGGATTTCAATTGCATGTATTACTTGATGCATTCTACAAATTTGTTTTGATATTTTGTCGTAATGTACAGCAATTAAATTATTTTAGTATTCAAGCAATATTTTCTAACAAGATATGATTAACTATTCCAGAAAAATAGGTAAATTTGACTTTTGTAAAAATTTGTGTAACCGCTATTTTGCCCATTCAAATCTACTCTCCACCCTTCTTCTCCACTCTCCATCTTTGGGGAATGATCTTTGTGAAGTATATCAATAGGATCCTTTGACCACTAGTTTCTAGACAGACTAGTGGATGGAGAGCCCCAGTAAATCTTAGCAGCATGAGGAGAATGAGATCAGGATATTTATTGCTTTGGTTTCCTCCTCCAAATGTCACATTGAACTGCACTCGAGGAGACCTTCTCAACAGAACTCTTTTCTTGCACTAATTCTCCCCATCCCTGCACCTTTGAGCCTAGAGGGAATAGTGGTTCCAATAATACTAACCCCAAGTAATCTCATTATCCCTTGTGCTTCCCCTATACTGACACAAAATTTTGTAAATGCTCCATTTATAAATAAACCCTCCTGAAATTTACATAAATTGAGATACCAACTTTTTCCTATTTGGAACTTGACTAATAGAATTGGAAAGGTAATTCTTATGTGATTTCTGACATATTTTCTTTCTACTGATAGGTCATATGATTTTCATTGCCCAATTTTTCTTTTTTTCTTTTTATATGTCTTTTAGAGATTGAGCACTCATCCTTTTCCCCATTCCATTTATCCCTTTTAATTATTTTTGGAGTTAAGTACTCTTAAATCAATCTTCTGATGATAACCTTAGCTATTTTAACATGAATATTTAAATTTAAAAAATAAATTATCAACATTTTCACTCTCTTTGATAGTACAAGTGACTTAGGAAATTTTGTTCTGTCACACTTTCAAAACTTTTATTCCATCATTGTTTAATATTTTGTTCTATATTCCCCTCCCTATGGAAAATTTAGTATTATGATCGTGGTTTTATATTATCATTCCTTCAGTAGCTCTACCAATATGTAATATTTATCATTATTGTTTGGTTCACTATTTCTGCTTGAATAAGAGCACCTATGTAGCATTATTTTCATGTGTCCATAGAATGCACTTTTAGATTTTCCTTTAGCAGCATAAACTCTGTTTAGGTTTGTAATTATAAATAATTATTTTTGCCTTCATCCATAAAACATAGTTTAGCTACTTATGGGATTTTAGGTGACAATTTCTTTTCCTTCAGCCTGATGAGAATATTATTTTCCTGCCTTCATTGTTTCAGTTAAGATATTATGCATCAGACTATTTGTGACTCATTTGTGAATGATTTGTCTTTTCTTTCTAGCAATTTTTAAAAATCTTCCTTTTTTGTCTGCTCTTCTCTAGTTCCTCTAAGAAATGTATATCTTTGTTTGTTGATTGGCTGGTTTGTTGGTTTTACTATCTTGCTTAGTATTTGTTGAATTTACAGGAGCTGATGATTGGTTGCTTCAACAATTCTGGAAGCTTCTCAGTTCTTATTACTTGAATTAATAAATCTTTGGCAGTCTCTGTGTAATCTCATTCTGGAACATCAATTAGATGCACATTAGACCTTCTCACTCTGCCCTCCATGTCTAATAATCTCTCTTCCATAGTTTAAATTTTTTCTCTCTCTTTTGGTTTCTAGATATATACTTGGATATTACTTTCAGATTTCTAATTTTGTCTAAATGCATCTGCTAAATGAGCTATCCTCCAAAATTTGTATAATTATTTTAAACATTATAAATTTAGTTTCAAGAGTTCTTTTTCATAATTTTTCAAAAGAGCTCAATTATTTTTGATCTTTTAGTCCTTATAAATGTACACAAGCTACTGTTTTTTCCTTTAAACACATTAGACATCTGGTCAGGAATGTCCCACAAGCAGAAAAAGTTCATTATGTGTCATCCAATTTTTTTTGCCATGCTTTCCCCCAGACATTTTGGCTGCCTAACAATAAAACTGTCTCATTGCAAAAACCCTGTACTTCAGTGTTTGGCTTTCTGCTGCATGCAGGCAAACGGACCCTGTTTGGTTCAATTACATAAAGTCTTATCTGTGGGCACTAACTTGAGCCACTTGTGTATAGTATAAAACTGGAAAATGTGTCAAGGGTGACCAAGGCCTGCTTCTGGTATGAGAAAGTTAAACTTGTACGCAAAATGAATGCTGAGGCAACATTAAACTATATCAATTCACTATAGTGCATCTTTAGAATTTTATGCTTCCTAGCCTAGTCTTTACTTTTAATAAGTGTGCTGTAGTGAGAACAATTAGAAGATGGTTAATTGGACAGTTGCACTTTTAGATGGAGAAAAATGTGGTTTACAACATAAAGTTTAAGGACATGAAATGTAAACTTACATCAGAAAAAAATTGTCTAAAACAGTCCTAGCTTGTCTCTCATCAATCTGACCATCCTGCCACTTTTGGCATTCTTGAGTTCATATAAAATATAACTTAATAATGCAGATTGCAAAGAAGTGAGTTTCTATCTGTAAAAGCTATAGGTAATTTTTCATCTTCTCTCTTGTAAACATAATATTAAAATCCTATAAAAGGGCTTCTGTTAAAGATGATATCCTAAAACTAATTATAATAACCAAAGGAATAAAAATATTAAAATGTTTAAAAATTACATCAATACTGGAATTCAGAGCATTATGTCCTCCAAACCTTATAGATGTTGACAAATATCTGTTATGTATAATGTAGAGAGAAATAGCCTTACCTACAAACCAGAATTACATTTTTCAAATAAAGATGTATAGAAATAGAGAAAATAACAATGAGCCTGAAGCAACAAAGTATCATTCCCTAAATTTTGATGGCAACAATTAGAAGCAAGTGTGAATCACAGGAAAGATGGACCATTTCATTTTAAACATCATTTACTAATGTAAATTAAGAAAATATGTTCTATAGAGATCTATCAATTTATTTGCTTATTTATCTATTTTGCTCCGAGGGCCAAATATGCCAGCATTTAATATAAATATTAAAAAACATATGACTTCTGTTTGATATGAAGGCATACTATTGACTGATTAGGAAGTCAAAACAAGAAAAAAATCAAGCATATCCACCATTCTAAATTTTTAAATTTTTTAACATATGAAGACTATTTTGAAGACTAGAGATTTGAAGTTGGTCATTAGTATAATGAGATTAAAAAATATTCAGAAAAACTCAAACATGTATTTCCTATATTGTAACTACCAATGTATCCATCATTTTCTCCTAGGGTTCTTACTAAGTACATTTACTTAAAACATCCTTCTAACATAAGAAGGTAGTAGTGAATAAGGAGGTAATCCAAGGAAAATTACCTTTTAAAGCTGAATTTAAAATAAACAATGAATCGAAGTGGAGATAGAGGGCAGCCTTGTCTGGTTCCGGTTCTAAGAGGGAATGGTTTCAATTTTTCCCCATTCAATATGATATTGACAGTGGGTTGTCATAGATGGACTTGATAATTTTAAGGAATGAGCCATCTATACCTAT